>JAQISU010000609.1:0-63066 GCA_029339505.1 Unio delphinus
GAGTGAGTGAGTGAGTGTCTGTCTGTCTGTCTGTCTGTGTATATATTTCTGTATGTCATTCCCGTCACACAGCGTGTAGCTTCATTATTGATAAAATGAAGTTAATGATATAAACAAACAAATGTTTGTATGAAAAGGGGCCTCAGAATTAGTAGTTGTAGCATCATCACTATTGACATGGGACAAATTACAGCACATGTGAGAAAGATACAAAAATTAACGATAAAATTGGATTAGGACGAGCTTAGGTACCTTATTGGGATTGAAAATGTAGTAAAGTTTTCGCCAATGAAATGTTGGGAACATCAGCCAATCGAATAGGGTCTCTTACGTTTCTTTGACCAACCAGAAGCTGTGTATCTTGTATGGTCGGTTTCACTAACATTCATATGTTCTCTTTAAATATAAACGCGCCATTCTAGTACTTGTAGTTGAGAAGTCCACAGTTAAAAAAAAAAAAATGGCTCGTACCAAGCAAACGGCTCGTAAATCCACGGGAGGGAAAGCTCCTAGGAAGCAATTGGCAACCAAGGCTGCTCGTAAGAGCGCACCAGCAACTGGTGGTGTGAAGAAACCACACAGATATAGGCCCGGTACCGTTGCCCTGAGAGAAATCAGACGATACCAGAAGAGCACAGAGCTTCTGATTCGAAAACTGCCCTTTCAGCGTCTTGTTCGTGAAATCGCACAGGATTTCAAGACCGATCTTCGATTCCAGAGTTCTGCTGTTATGGCTCTTCAGGAGGCTAGCGAGGCCTACTTGGTTGGTCTCTTTGAAGACACCAACTTGTGTGCCATCCACGCCAAGAGAGTGACCATTATGCCCAAGGATATACAGCTCGCTCGTCGTATCCGTGGTGAACGTGCTTAAATACGTTTTGTACTCAAAACTACATAAACGGCCCTTTTTAGGGCCACACAAATCTATAGAAAAGAAATAATTTTTATATATGCCATAATGTCGTAGCATTTTATTCAATGTAACGTACTTATGACCCTTATCCTCTTTATGATTCCCCCCCACCCCACCCTACCCTACCCTACCCCTTTATAATAATATGGCTCTTCTCTGTGTACATGGATGACCCATGTCTTGGGCATGTTGTGTGTGTGTGTGTGTCGCTGTCTTTTCTTGATGTTACTGTAAAAGGCGTTTCAAGAAATGAGTGAAGCACCATGAAACAGCTATTCATCCTATATCTGTTTCAGTCTGTCAAAAGTAAATACCATATTGTTTTTCATTTCCCCCCCCCCAGTACATGCAAAGCCGTCTTTAATTTTGATACATAGCCTGCATATGTGTGTACATTTATTCACGTTATGAAAGATGTTTCTTTTCCTTTTACAACATTATAGATATTTGTCTTTGAAATTATTCTGTATCTGTTGTAGAATGGAAAGGTCTGATGTGAGCAAAGTACCCGTATGTGTCCCGGTGGTAGCATAGTTCCATTAAAAAACCAAAGGGTGAAGCTGAGATTGAAAGTATTGAAGTCGATTGTGCTTGTTGAAGGTGCCATTGTTGTACGCTGTAGGTATCGATGTTAAGAATGTATTGTTGGTAGGAATGCTGACATGTTTACATTTGTCTCGCCGAATGTTGTTTCTTTCAGGTCCGCGTGAGCCTAGAGGTAGGTGCCTGTTATAAATACTCTATGCTCTCGCCGCGGTTATTCATTCGATATTAACCGTCGAGCAAAGTGAACCATGTCTGGACGCGGTAAAGGTGGCAAGGGGCTTGGAAAGGGAGGCGCAAAACGTCACAGAAAAGTGTTGCGTGATAACATCCAAGGTATCACGAAACCTGCAATTCGTCGTCTTGCACGCAGAGGTGGTGTGAAACGTATTTCTGGACTCATTTACGAAGAAACACGAGGAGTTCTGAAGGTATTTTTGGAGAACGTAATTCGCGATGCAGTAACATACACTGAGCACGCAAAGAGAAAGACAGTAACGGCCATGGATGTCGTCTACGCCTTGAAACGCCAGGGCCGTACTCTCTACGGATTTGGAGGTTAACCCAGAAGACAAGAAGAACTTTCAAGAAGGAAGAAAAAAAACGGCCCTTTTTAGGGCCACGAAAATCTCTAGAAAAGACAACAATTTACAATTTGTCATGCTCTTTTACTCCAGTGCAAACTTTCCATACCCTATATACCTAATAAGTACACCTATATTTCTTACGCCAAGGTCACACTTACTACAGATAGCATTATGATGTATATATGCCTCGCACCCTGACAATTTTCATTACATTATAAGTAATGGAATATAATTCTGAAACTCACAAGTTGGCTTGTTGAAAGTAATATTTATTTGTAATATAATACAACCATCTGTGGTAAATTGTAATCGACTTGAGATGGTGGTTATGCACCTTAACTTACCTATGAAGACGAAAAATATATGAGTGCTTGGTATGTGATGTTTTCAATCACGTCCGCTCTATGTGCCATTTGGATCCTCCCGCATTCATATAAATAGTGTTCGCAAGCCCTCGCTAGTATTCATTCAGTTATTTCTGAGCAAGATGCCACCTAAACAGGCAGCGGGTAGCAAGGGCGCGAAGAAAGCCGCCACCAAAGCAAAGGCCCAGCGAACTGGGGACAAGAAGAAAAGGAGGAGGAGGAGGGAATCCTATGGAATCTACATTTATAAAGTGTTGAAACAGGTTCACCCCGACACCGGTATCTCTAGCAAGGCTATGTCCATCATGAACAGCTTTGTGAACGATATTTTCGAGCGAATTGCTGCGGAAGCATCCAGACTTGCCCATTACAACAAGCGTTCGACAATCACTAGCAGAGAAATTCAGACAGCTGTCCGTCTTCTCTTGCCCGGTGAACTTGCCAAGCACGCCGTCAGTGAAGGCACCAAGGCTGTTACCAAGTACACTAGCAGCAAGTAAACATCTGGTTTACCACAGACTACATAAAAACGGCCCTTTTCAGGGCCATACATATGTCTAGAAAAGAAAATAACGTTTCCAATTTTCCATTGTTTAACTGAGTTTTACCTTGTACCTTTGTGACATTATTTGCTCATTACTTCATACCTATAAGCGTAGGCTACATGGAAATTGCCTATTGTTGACGTTTAATTTTTGTTTTATCAGTCTACGATTATTTACAATCAATAATTAGCAAATCCCTGTCATGTGATGAATATAATCTGCTGCAGACCTCTTTAATTTAAAGTATTCCTACCCCAGCTGATATTACAATAATTCCAAAAGAAATATGTCATGATATTCTAGTGTAGATTCCTATCTATTTGATAGGCAACGAAAACTGAATAAATAATGCACTTTGCGTAGTGCAAGTTAAATAATGCACAATGAAAAGGAAAGAATAAGTTGGGTACCATTATTATCTGTACTGTTTTCTTTCTTACAATTTAAGAAGAACCCAATTTTTCCCTGCATTGAGCGGACGTGATTGAAAACACGCTGTCCCGAAAGCCGTTTAGTAATAATCGTTATCATTAGCCAAGTTTACACGTAAGCTTATTTTTCATTCGTTCATACTCGTTGTCAGTTCAATCCTAGTACAGGGTATAAATGCCGAGGTCCATACCTAAAAATCATTCGGTTTATTTGAAAGACACGACAAGAAAAAGACAAATATGTCAGGACGAGGCAAGGGAGGTAAAGTAAAGGGAAAGGCGAAGAGCCGATCATCCCGTGCAGGACTACAGTTCCCAGTGGGACGTATTCACCGTTTATTGAGGAAGGGAAATTATGCTGAGCGTGTTGGTGCAGGCGCTCCCGTATACTTAGCTGCAGTACTGGAGTACTTGGCCGCTGAAGTTTTGGAGTTGGCTGGCAACGCAGCCCGTGACAACAAGAAGACGAGAATAATTCCACGTCACCTGCAGCTGGCCATCCGCAACGACGAGGAACTGAACAAGCTCCTATCAGGAGTGACCATTGCACAGGGTGGTGTTTTGCCTAACATCCAAGCTGTTCTTCTGCCCAAGAAAACGAAGCAGGCACCTGCTAAATAAAGCAGTTATATTTTTTTGGACTCATCTTAAAACGGCCCTTTTAAGGGCCACACAATTTATCCCGAAAATGAATATGCGTCAATATTGCCAGTAATGAACATTGAAGGTTACAAATAACAAGAAACAATTTTTCACTCACTCACTCACTCACTCACTCACTCACTCACTCACTCACTCTCTCTCTCTCTCTCTCTCTCTCTCTCTCTCTCTCTCTCTCTCTCTCTCTCTCTCTCTCTCTCTCTCTCTCTCTCTCTCTCTCTCTCTCTCTGACCCTGACCCTACCTACTCACTCCCTCCCTCCCTCCCTCCCTCCCTCCCTCCCTCCCTTCCTTCCTTCACATTCACTCATACATCGCTGGTATTAGGAGAAAACACTATTATCACTTCCCAGTCTAAACCCCGCTGTTGTTCCCGTACCACCCAATAACGTGTGTATGTAGTTCGCCTTACTCAAGTGTCCTTCAATTTATAGCCGATTCTCGTGTCGCAGCTGCGTCTGAGACACTGGTCAGCCTAATTACTGAAAGAGTCATAAGCATGGCCGCTCACTCAATCATGTACTCCCACACACACACACACACACACACACACACACACACACACACACACACACACACAATATTGTCAGCGACTTACACTCGTTTGTTTCAGTCTTGTTTGTGACTTTTGTTTTTCCCCCTTCATGTACTGTGGCTAAGGCCCTGTATGATAGTGTACTAGAAGACAATACATTGTCCGTTACAGTTATGACTTGTAATTTTGTATGATAATCTTATTACTTTATTGTACCGTAATTTATGTTATGATATTGTATTATATACTACGCACTATAATTGTATTCAATGCACTGCATTTGACTTCATTGCCCCAATATTTCTTTGTATCACTTGTAAATCTTGAGTCATGCTTATTGTTATGTTTCACCGGTACGACTGAGTTTGTGCTAGTATTAGCTCTGTTATAAAAAGTTTGTCCTCTTCATTTTGATAAGTACTTTTTTTTATGTCTTTAAATCCAATGAATCTTTCATTCTATTGCATGTCTGTTATATTTTGGTATCCAAAATGCATGTTATTCTTTTTAGCTATTGCTACCAATGCTACTTGTATTAAGTTGTAGATATTTGTTCTTGCAGTAAATTATGGATAACACTATATAAAATTTGTAAATGTAGGTATTATCCTTGTAATGATTTATTTTTATAAGTACCTGTAATTTATATTTATATACAATCACATACACATACTTTTGTCGCCTTTATAATGCGAAAGATGGTAGCGTTGTAACGAAGGCTATTGTGTTTTATACCTATGTTAATACTGCTTTGCCCGTGAAAGTTTGTTCATTAATGTTAGTGCAGTTGGAAACAGTATTTTGGGGGATGAATGTTACAACTTTGTAATATATACTGATATCAGGTCTTTTCATGTCTTTATCCTAGATTCGTTGAAAAGATTAGGAAACGTAAAATGTTATCATTGTTGTCACTGCATCCTCCTCTATTTACTTTGTATTTTAAGCTGTAAATCAATATTATTCTTCATTAGACGTGAACACTGGGCAGAGAAATAGTTCATCTAAGTATTAGTGCATTTTAAACTCAGTCCCTTGTTTTTGTGTGTACAGAATGCATGCTGAAATAATTTTGTAGAAACACATTTTTCAGCATTTGTCGTTCGACGATGTTTTAGCTACAACATGGGTGTTTTCAATCACGTCCGCGCGCCGGTATATGTACACTATAGGTGACTGTGTGTTAAGTTGTTATTCTGTATGTGCCCGTTATTCTAATCGGACCTGTACAATACAATGGCAGACACAGCAACAGCTCCTGCTGCAGCCGCCGCTGCCCCTCTGGCACCCAAGTCACCAAAGAAAAAGTCGAGTAAGCCAAAGACACCGGCTAGTCACCCGAAGTACATTGATATGGTACAAGCCGCTATCAGCAACCTGAAGGAGAGAGGTGGCTCTTCAAGGCAAGCTATACTGAAGTACATCGCCGCTAACTACAAGGTGGGTAACAACCAAGCCCTCGTGAACTCCCGTCTTAAAGTAGCTCTAAAGGGTGGTGTCAAGGCAGGTGCTCTGAAGCAGTCGAAGGGTACCGGAGCCTCTGGGTCATTTCGGCTAGGTGCCAAACCCGAGAAGAAAGTCGTGAAGAAAAAGGCAGTGAAGAAGCCGAAGGCTAAGAAACCTAAGGCTGCTGCAAAGAAGCCAAAGGCTAAGAGTCCCAAGAAGAAGAAGGTGGTTAAGAAGGCAGCTGGTGAGAAAAAGGCAGCTAAACCTAAGAAGGCAAAGACTCCTAAAAAGGCAAAGGCACCTAAGCAAGAAGGCTAAGTCTCCCAAGAAGGCTAAAACTGCTAAACCCAAGAAGGCCAAGACCCCAAAGAAGAAGGCAGCCGCAAAGCAATAAATCAACACACTTTTCTTGGTGTAGAAGTGTAAACAAAGGTCCTTTTCAGGACCACTCAAACATCCTAGAAAAGATATGCTATCATATTGCCTTTGAAAAAAAGTAAGATAAGTTTCTATTGATGGTATTCATTAAGCTTATAAGAAACGTTACTTTATGTAACCTATTTGTAAACTGTTTATATTTCCTTTGTAACTTCATCTTTCTTGTAGCAATAGTAATTGTACCTAATCCACCTCTAAAGGTAATTATGAAGGCCACGATTGTAAACTTGATGTTAATTTGTACTCCTGTGATGTGATGTGATTATACATACGTTAATCAGTACCACTTGAACTTGGTCTTAACAGAGGTGGTATAACCTATTAGCAGTGCCTGTCGCTATAGTTACCAACTCATAATTACGCCCGACACGCAGGCTGCCCTGAAGAACTGTGCCTGCAGCTCTCCCCTCACTAAACCATAATGTGAACCAGAAATATCTTTAAAGTTTGCGTGAAACACATAGTGAGTGAGTGAGTGAGTGAGTGAGTGAGTGAGTGAGTGTCTGTCTGTCTGTCTGTCTGTGTATATATTTCTGTATGTCATTCCCGTCACACAGCGTGTAGCTTCATTATTGATAAAATGAAGTTAATGATATAAACAAACAAATGTTTGTATGAAAAGGGGCCTCAGAATTAGTAGTTGTAGCATCATCACTATTGACATGGGACAAATTACAGCACATGTGAGAAAGATACAAAAATTAACGATAAAATTGGATTAGGACGAGCTTAGGTACCTTATTGGGATTGAAAATGTAGTAAAGTTTTCGCCAATGAAATGTTGGGAACATCAGCCAATCGAATAGGGTCTCTTACGTTTCTTTGACCAACCAGAAGCTGTGTATCTTGTATGGTCGGTTTCACTAACATTCATATGTTCTCTTTAAATATAAACGCGCCATTCTAGTACTTGTAGTTGAGAAGTCCACAGTTAAAAAAAAAAAAATGGCTCGTACCAAGCAAACGGCTCGTAAATCCACGGGAGGGAAAGCTCCTAGGAAGCAATTGGCAACCAAGGCTGCTCGTAAGAGCGCACCCCAGCAACTGGTGGTGTGAAGAAACCACACAGATATAGGCCCGGTACCGTTGCCCTGAGAGAAATCAGACGATACCAGAAGAGCACAGAGCTTCTGATTCGAAAACTGCCCTTTCAGCGTCTTGTTCGTGAAATCGCACAGGATTTCAAGACCGATCTTCGATTCCAGAGTTCTGCTGTTATGGCTCTTCAGGAGGCTAGCGAGGCCTACTTGGTTGGTCTCTTTGAAGACACCAACTTGTGTGCCATCCACGCCAAGAGAGTGACCATTATGCCCAAGGATATACAGCTCGCTCGTCGTATCCGTGGTGAACGTGCTTAAATACGTTTTGTACTCAAAACTACATAAACGGCCCTTTTTAGGGCCACACAAATCTATAGAAAAGAAATAATTTTTATATATGCCATAATGTCGTAGCATTTTATTCAATGTAACGTACTTATGACCCTTATCCTCTTTATGATTCCCCCCCACCCCACCCTACCCTACCCTACCCCTTTATAATAATATGGCTCTTCTCTGTGTACATGGATGACCCATGTCTTGGGCATGTTGTGTGTGTGTGTGTGTCGCTGTCTTTTCTTGATGTTACTGTAAAAGGCGTTTCAAGAAATGAGTGAAGCACCATGAAACAGCTATTCATCCTATATCTGTTTCAGTCTGTCAAAAGTAAATACCATATTGTTTTTCATTTCCCCCCCCCCAGTACATGCAAAGCCGTCTTTAATTTTGATACATAGCCTGCATATGTGTGTACATTTATTCACGTTATGAAAGATGTTTCTTTTCCTTTTACAACATTATAGATATTTGTCTTTGAAATTATTCTGTATCTGTTGTAGAATGGAAAGGTCTGATGTGAGCAAAGTACCCGTATGTGTCCCGGTGGTAGCATAGTTCCATTAAAAAACCAAAGGGTGAAGCTGAGATTGAAAGTATTGAAGTCGATTGTGCTTGTTGAAGGTGCCATTGTTGTACGCTGTAGGTATCGATGTTAAGAATGTATTGTTGGTAGGAATGCTGACATGTTTACATTTGTCTCGCCGAATGTTGTTTCTTTCAGGTCCGCGTGAGCCTAGAGGTAGGTGCCTGTTATAAATACTCTATGCTCTCGCCGCGGTTATTCATTCGATATTAACCGTCGAGCAAAGTGAACCATGTCTGGACGCGGTAAAGGTGGCAAGGGGCTTGGAAAGGGAGGCGCAAAACGTCACAGAAAAGTGTTGCGTGATAACATCCAAGGTATCACGAAACCTGCAATTCGTCGTCTTGCACGCAGAGGTGGTGTGAAACGTATTTCTGGACTCATTTACGAAGAAACACGAGGAGTTCTGAAGGTATTTTTGGAGAACGTAATTCGCGATGCAGTAACATACACTGAGCACGCAAAGAGAAAGACAGTAACGGCCATGGATGTCGTCTACGCCTTGAAACGCCAGGGCCGTACTCTCTACGGATTTGGAGGTTAACCCAGAAGACAAGAAGAACTTTCAAGAAGGAAGAAAAAAAACGGCCCTTTTTAGGGCCACGAAAATCTCTAGAAAAGACAACAATTTACAATTTGTCATGCTCTTTTACTCCAGTGCAAACTTTCCATACCCTATATACCTAATAAGTACACCTATATTTCTTACGCCAAGGTCACACTTACTACAGATAGCATTATGATGTATATATGCCTCGCACCCTGACAATTTTCATTACATTATAAGTAATGGAATATAATTCTGAAACTCACAAGTTGGCTTGTTGAAAGTAATATTTATTTGTAATATAATACAACCATCTGTGGTAAATTGTAATCGACTTGAGATGGTGGTTATGCACCTTAACTTACCTATGAAGACGAAAAATATATGAGTGCTTGGTATGTGATGTTTTCAATCACGTCCGCTCTATGTGCCATTTGGATCCTCCCGCATTCATATAAATAGTGTTCGCAAGCCCCTCGCTAGTATTCATTCAGTTATTTCTGAGCAAGATGCCACCTAAACAGGCAGCGGGTAGCAAGGGCGCGAAGAAAGCCGCCACCAAAGCAAAGGCCCAGCGAACTGGGGACAAGAAGAAAAGGAGGAGGAGGAGGGAATCCTATGGAATCTACATTTATAAAGTGTTGAAACAGGTTCACCCCGACACCGGTATCTCTAGCAAGGCTATGTCCATCATGAACAGCTTTGTGAACGATATTTTCGAGCGAATTGCTGCGGAAGCATCCAGACTTGCCCATTACAACAAGCGTTCGACAATCACTAGCAGAGAAATTCAGACAGCTGTCCGTCTTCTCTTGCCCGGTGAACTTGCCAAGCACGCCGTCAGTGAAGGCACCAAGGCTGTTACCAAGTACACTAGCAGCAAGTAAACATCTGGTTTACCACAGACTACATAAAAACGGCCCTTTTCAGGGCCATACATATGTCTAGAAAAGAAAATAACGTTTCCAATTTTCCATTGTTTAACTGAGTTTTACCTTGTACCTTTGTGACATTATTTGCTCATTACTTCATACCTATAAGCGTAGGCTACATGGAAATTGCCTATTGTTGACGTTTAATTTTTGTTTTATCAGTCTACGATTATTTACAATCAATAATTAGCAAATCCCTGTCATGTGATGAATATAATCTGCTGCAGACCTCTTTAATTTAAAGTATTCCTACCCCAGCTGATATTACAATAATTCCAAAAGAAATATGTCATGATATTCTAGTGTAGATTCCTATCTATTTGATAGGCAACGAAAACTGAATAAATAATGCACTTTGCGTAGTGCAAGTTAAATAATGCACAATGAAAAGGAAAGAATAAGTTGGGTACCATTATTATCTGTACTGTTTTCTTTCTTACAATTTAAGAAGAACCCAATTTTTCCCTGCATTGAGCGGACGTGATTGAAAACACGCTGTCCCGAAAGCCGTTTAGTAATAATCGTTATCATTAGCCAAGTTTACACGTAAGCTTATTTTTCATTCGTTCATACTCGTTGTCAGTTCAATCCTAGTACAGGGTATAAATGCCGAGGTCCATACCTAAAAATCATTCGGTTTATTTGAAAGACACGACAAGAAAAAGACAAATATGTCAGGACGAGGCAAGGGAGGTAAAGTAAAGGGAAAGGCGAAGAGCCGATCATCCCGTGCAGGACTACAGTTCCCAGTGGGACGTATTCACCGTTTATTGAGGAAGGGAAATTATGCTGAGCGTGTTGGTGCAGGCGCTCCCGTATACTTAGCTGCAGTACTGGAGTACTTGGCCGCTGAAGTTTTGGAGTTGGCTGGCAACGCAGCCCGTGACAACAAGAAGACGAGAATAATTCCACGTCACCTGCAGCTGGCCATCCGCAACGACGAGGAACTGAACAAGCTCCTATCAGGAGTGACCATTGCACAGGGTGGTGTTTTGCCTAACATCCAAGCTGTTCTTCTGCCCAAGAAAACGAAGCAGGCACCTGCTAAATAAAGCAGTTATATTTTTTTGGACTCATCTTAAAACGGCCCTTTTAAGGGCCACACAATTTATCCCGAAAATGAATATGCGTCAATATTGCCAGTAATGAACATTGAAGGTTACAAATAACAAGAAACAATTTTCACTCACTCACTCACTCACTCACTCACTCACTCACTCACTCTCTCTCTCTCTCTCTCTCTCTCTCTCTCTCTCTCTCTCTCTCTCTCTCTCTCTCTCTCTCTCTCTCTCTCTCTCTCTCTCTCTCTCTCTCTGACCCTGACCCTACCTACTCACTCCCTCCCTCCCTCCCTCCCTCCCTCCCTCCCTCCCTCCCTTCCTTCCTTCACATTCACTCATACATCGCTGGTATTAGGAGAAAACACTATTATCACTTCCCAGTCTAAACCCCGCTGTTGTTCCCGTACCACCCAATAACGTGTGTATGTAGTTCGCCTTACTCAAGTGTCCTTCAATTTATAGCCGATTCTCGTGTCGCAGCTGCGTCTGAGACACTGGTCAGCCTAATTACTGAAAGAGTCATAAGCATGGCCGCTCACTCAATCATGTACTCCCACACACACACACACACACACACACACACACACACACACACACACACACACAATATTGTCAGCGACTTACACTCGTTTGTTTCAGTCTTGTTTGTGACTTTTGTTTTTCCCCCTTCATGTACTGTGGCTAAGGCCCTGTATGATAGTGTACTAGAAGACAATACATTGTCCGTTACAGTTATGACTTGTAATTTTGTATGATAATCTTATTACTTTATTGTACCGTAATTTATGTTATGATATTGTATTATATACTACGCACTATAATTGTATTCAATGCACTGCATTTGACTTCATTGCCCCAATATTTCTTTGTATCACTTGTAAATCTTGAGTCATGCTTATTGTTATGTTTCACCGGTACGACTGAGTTTGTGCTAGTATTAGCTCTGTTATAAAAAGTTTGTCCTCTTCATTTTGATAAGTACTTTTTTTTATGTCTTTAAATCCAATGAATCTTTCATTCTATTGCATGTCTGTTATATTTTGGTATCCAAAATGCATGTTATTCTTTTTAGCTATTGCTACCAATGCTACTTGTATTAAGTTGTAGATATTTGTTCTTGCAGTAAATTATGGATAACACTATATAAAATTTGTAAATGTAGGTATTATCCTTGTAATGATTTATTTTTATAAGTACCTGTAATTTATATTTATATACAATCACATACACATACTTTTGTCGCCTTTATAATGCGAAAGATGGTAGCGTTGTAACGAAGGCTATTGTGTTTTATACCTATGTTAATACTGCTTTGCCCGTGAAAGTTTGTTCATTAATGTTAGTGCAGTTGGAAACAGTATTTTGGGGGATGAATGTTACAACTTTGTAATATATACTGATATCAGGTCTTTTCATGTCTTTATCCTAGATTCGTTGAAAAGATTAGGAAACGTAAAATGTTATCATTGTTGTCACTGCATCCTCCTCTATTTACTTTGTATTTTAAGCTGTAAATCAATATTATTCTTCATTAGACGTGAACACTGGGCAGAGAAATAGTTCATCTAAGTATTAGTGCATTTTAAACTCAGTCCCTTGTTTTTGTGTGTACAGAATGCATGCTGAAATAATTTTGTAGAAACACATTTTTCAGCATTTGTCGTTCGACGATGTTTTAGCTACAACATGGGTGTTTTCAATCACGTCCGCGCGCCGGTATATGTACACTATAGGTGACTGTGTGTTAAGTTGTTATTCTGTATGTGCCCGTTATTCTAATCGGACCTGTACAATACAATGGCAGACACAGCAACAGCTCCTGCTGCAGCCGCCGCTGCCCCTCTGGCACCCAAGTCACCAAAGAAAAAGTCGAGTAAGCCAAAGACACCGGCTAGTCACCCGAAGTACATTGATATGGTACAAGCCGCTATCAGCAACCTGAAGGAGAGAGGTGGCTCTTCAAGGCAAGCTATACTGAAGTACATCGCCGCTAACTACAAGGTGGGTAACAACCAAGCCCTCGTGAACTCCCGTCTTAAAGTAGCTCTAAAGGGTGGTGTCAAGGCAGGTGCTCTGAAGCAGTCGAAGGGTACCGGAGCCTCTGGGTCATTTCGGCTAGGTGCCAAACCCGAGAAGAAAGTCGTGAAGAAAAAGGCAGTGAAGAAGCCGAAGGCTAAGAAACCTAAGGCTGCTGCAAAGAAGCCAAAGGCTAAGAGTCCCAAGAAGAAGAAGGTGGTTAAGAAGGCAGCTGGTGAGAAAAAGGCAGCTAAACCTAAGAAGGCAAAGACTCCTAAAAAGGCAAAGGCACCTAAGCCTAAGAAGGCTAAGTCTCCCAAGAAGGCTAAAACTGCTAAACCCAAGAAGGCCAAGACCCCAAAGAAGAAGGCAGCCGCAAAGCAATAAATCAACACACTTTTCTTGGTGTAGAAGTGTAAACAAAGGTCCTTTTCAGGACCACTCAAACATCCTAGAAAAGATATGCTATCATATTGCCTTTGAAAAAAAGTAAGATAAGTTTCTATTGATGGTATTCATTAAGCTTATAAGAAACGTTACTTTATGTAACCTATTTGTAAACTGTTTATATTTCCTTTGTAACTTCATCTTTCTTGTAGCAATAGTAATTGTACCTAATCCACCTCTAAAGGTAATTATGAAGGCCACGATTGTAAACTTGATGTTAATTTGTACTCCTGTGATGTGATGTGATTATACATACGTTAATCAGTACCACTTGAACTTGGTCTTAACAGAGGTGGTATAACCTATTAGCAGTGCCTGTCGCTATAGTTACCAACTCATAATTACGCCCGACACGCAGGCTGCCCTGAAGAACTGTGCCTGCAGCTCTCCCCTCACTAAACCATAATGTGAACCAGAAATATCTTTAAAGTTTGCGTGAAACACATAGTGAGTGAGTGAGTGAGTGAGTGAGTGAGTGAGTGAGTGTCTGTCTGTCTGTCTGTCTGTGTATATATTTCTGTATGTCATTCCCGTCACACAGCGTGTAGCTTCATTATTGATAAAATGAAGTTAATGATATAAACAAACAAATGTTTGTATGAAAAGGGGCCTCAGAATTAGTAGTTGTAGCATCATCACTATTGACATGGGACAAATTACAGCACATGTGAGAAAGATACAAAAATTAACGATAAAATTGGATTAGGACGAGCTTAGGTACCTTATTGGGATTGAAAATGTAGTAAAGTTTTCGCCAATGAAATGTTGGGAACATCAGCCAATCGAATAGGGTCTCTTACGTTTCTTTGACCAACCAGAAGCTGTGTATCTTGTATGGTCGGTTTCACTAACATTCATATGTTCTCTTTAAATATAAACGCGCCATTCTAGTACTTGTAGTTGAGAAGTCCACAGTTAAAAAAAAAAAAATGGCTCGTACCAAGCAAACGGCTCGTAAATCCACGGGAGGGAAAGCTCCTAGGAAGCAATTGGCAACCAAGGCTGCTCGTAAGAGCGCACCAGCAACTGGTGGTGTGAAGAAACCACACAGATATAGGCCCGGTACCGTTGCCCTGAGAGAAATCAGACGATACCAGAAGAGCACAGAGCTTCTGATTCGAAAACTGCCCTTTCAGCGTCTTGTTCGTGAAATCGCACAGGATTTCAAGACCGATCTTCGATTCCAGAGTTCTGCTGTTATGGCTCTTCAGGAGGCTAGCGAGGCCTACTTGGTTGGTCTCTTTGAAGACACCAACTTGTGTGCCATCCACGCCAAGAGAGTGACCATTATGCCCAAGGATATACAGCTCGCTCGTCGTATCCGTGGTGAACGTGCTTAAATACGTTTTGTACTCAAAACTACATAAACGGCCCTTTTTAGGGCCACACAAATCTATAGAAAAGAAATAATTTTTATATATGCCATAATGTCGTAGCATTTTATTCAATGTAACGTACTTATGACCCTTATCCTCTTTATGATTCCCCCCCACCCCACCCTACCCTACCCTACCCCTTTATAATAATATGGCTCTTCTCTGTGTACATGGATGACCCATGTCTTGGGCATGTTGTGTGTGTGTGTGTGTCGCTGTCTTTTCTTGATGTTACTGTAAAAGGCGTTTCAAGAAATGAGTGAAGCACCATGAAACAGCTATTCATCCTATATCTGTTTCAGTCTGTCAAAAGTAAATACCATATTGTTTTTCATTTCCCCCCCCCCAGTACATGCAAAGCCGTCTTTAATTTTGATACATAGCCTGCATATGTGTGTACATTTATTCACGTTATGAAAGATGTTTCTTTTCCTTTTACAACATTATAGATATTTGTCTTTGAAATTATTCTGTATCTGTTGTAGAATGGAAAGGTCTGATGTGAGCAAAGTACCCGTATGTGTCCCGGTGGTAGCATAGTTCCATTAAAAAACCAAAGGGTGAAGCTGAGATTGAAAGTATTGAAGTCGATTGTGCTTGTTGAAGGTGCCATTGTTGTACGCTGTAGGTATCGATGTTAAGAATGTATTGTTGGTAGGAATGCTGACATGTTTACATTTGTCTCGCCGAATGTTGTTTCTTTCAGGTCCGCGTGAGCCTAGAGGTAGGTGCCTGTTATAAATACTCTATGCTCTCGCCGCGGTTATTCATTCGATATTAACCGTCGAGCAAAGTGAACCATGTCTGGACGCGGTAAAGGTGGCAAGGGGCTTGGAAAGGGAGGCGCAAAACGTCACAGAAAAGTGTTGCGTGATAACATCCAAGGTATCACGAAACCTGCAATTCGTCGTCTTGCACGCAGAGGTGGTGTGAAACGTATTTCTGGACTCATTTACGAAGAAACACGAGGAGTTCTGAAGGTATTTTTGGAGAACGTAATTCGCGATGCAGTAACATACACTGAGCACGCAAAGAGAAAGACAGTAACGGCCATGGATGTCGTCTACGCCTTGAAACGCCAGGGCCGTACTCTCTACGGATTTGGAGGTTAACCCAGAAGACAAGAAGAACTTTCAAGAAGGAAGAAAAAAAACGGCCCTTTTTAGGGCCACGAAAATCTCTAGAAAAGACAACAATTTACAATTTGTCATGCTCTTTTACTCCAGTGCAAACTTTCCATACCCTATATACCTAATAAGTACACCTATATTTCTTACGCCAAGGTCACACTTACTACAGATAGCATTATGATGTATATATGCCTCGCACCCTGACAATTTTCATTACATTATAAGTAATGGAATATAATTCTGAAACTCACAAGTTGGCTTGTTGAAAGTAATATTTATTTGTAATATAATACAACCATCTGTGGTAAATTGTAATCGACTTGAGATGGTGGTTATGCACCTTAACTTACCTATGGAAGACGAAAAATATATGAGTGCTTGGTATGTGATGTTTTCAATCACGTCCGCTCTATGTGCCATTTGGATCCTCCCGCATTCATATAAATAGTGTTCGCAAGCCCTCGCTAGTATTCATTCAGTTATTTCTGAGCAAGATGCCACCTAAACAGGCAGCGGGTAGCAAGGGCGCGAAGAAAGCCGCCACCAAAGCAAAGGCCCAGCGAACTGGGGACAAGAAGAAAAGGAGGAGGAGGAGGGAATCCTATGGAATCTACATTTATAAAGTGTTGAAACAGGTTCACCCCGACACCGGTATCTCTAGCAAGGCTATGTCCATCATGAACAGCTTTGTGAACGATATTTTCGAGCGAATTGCTGCGGAAGCATCCAGACTTGCCCATTACAACAAGCGTTCGACAATCACTAGCAGAGAAATTCAGACAGCTGTCCGTCTTCTCTTGCCCGGTGAACTTGCCAAGCACGCCGTCAGTGAAGGCACCAAGGCTGTTACCAAGTACACTAGCAGCAAGTAAACATCTGGTTTACCACAGACTACATAAAAACGGCCCTTTTCAGGGCCATACATATGTCTAGAAAAGAAAATAACGTTTCCAATTTTCCATTGTTTAACTGAGTTTTACCTTGTACCTTTGTGACATTATTTGCTCATTACTTCATACCTATAAGCGTAGGCTACATGGAAATTGCCTATTGTTGACGTTTAATTTTTGTTTTATCAGTCTACGATTATTTACAATCAATAATTAGCAAATCCCTGTCATGTGATGAATATAATCTGCTGCAGACCTCTTTAATTTAAAGTATTCCTACCCCAGCTGATATTACAATAATTCCAAAAGAAATATGTCATGATATTCTAGTGTAGATTCCTATCTATTTGATAGGCAACGAAAACTGAATAAATAATGCACTTTGCGTAGTGCAAGTTAAATAATGCACAATGAAAAGGAAAGAATAAGTTGGGTACCATTATTATCTGTACTGTTTTCTTTCTTACAATTTAAGAAGAACCCAATTTTTCCCTGCATTGAGCGGACGTGATTGAAAACACGCTGTCCCGAAAGCCGTTTAGTAATAATCGTTATCATTAGCCAAGTTTACACGTAAGCTTATTTTTCATTCGTTCATACTCGTTGTCAGTTCAATCCTAGTACAGGGTATAAATGCCGAGGTCCATACCTAAAAATCATTCGGTTTATTTGAAAGACACGACAAGAAAAAGACAAATATGTCAGGACGAGGCAAGGGAGGTAAAGTAAAGGGAAAGGCGAAGAGCCGATCATCCCGTGCAGGACTACAGTTCCCAGTGGGACGTATTCACCGTTTATTGAGGAAGGGAAATTATGCTGAGCGTGTTGGTGCAGGCGCTCCCGTATACTTAGCTGCAGTACTGGAGTACTTGGCCGCTGAAGTTTTGGAGTTGGCTGGCAACGCAGCCCGTGACAACAAGAAGACGAGAATAATTCCACGTCACCTGCAGCTGGCCATCCGCAACGACGAGGAACTGAACAAGCTCCTATCAGGAGTGACCATTGCACAGGGTGGTGTTTTGCCTAACATCCAAGCTGTTCTTCTGCCCAAGAAAACGAAGCAGGCACCTGCTAAATAAAGCAGTTATATTTTTTTGGACTCATCTTAAAACGGCCCTTTTAAGGGCCACACAATTTATCCCGAAAATGAATATGCGTCAATATTGCCAGTAATGAACATTGAAGGTTACAAATAACAAGAAACAATTTTTCACTCACTCACTCACTCACTCACTCACTCACTCACTCACTCTCTCTCTCTCTCTCTCTCTCTCTCTCTCTCTCTCTCTCTCTCTCTCTCTCTCTCTCTCTCTCTCTCTCTCTCTCTCTCTCTCTCTCTCTCTGACCCTGACCCTACCTACTCACTCCCTCCCTCCCTCCCTCCCTCCCTCCCTCCCTCCCTTCCTTCCTTCACATTCACTCATACATCGCTGGTATTAGGAGAAAACACTATTATCACTTCCCAGTCTAAACCCCGCTGTTGTTCCCGTACCACCCAATAACGTGTGTATGTAGTTCGCCTTACTCAAGTGTCCTTCAATTTATAGCCGATTCTCGTGTCGCAGCTGCGTCTGAGACACTGGTCAGCCTAATTACTGAAAGAGTCATAAGCATGGCCGCTCACTCAATCATGTACTCCCACACACACACACACACACACACACACACACACACACACACACACACACACACAATATTGTCAGCGACTTACACTCGTTTGTTTCAGTCTTGTTTGTGACTTTTGTTTTTCCCCCTTCATGTACTGTGGCTAAGGCCCTGTATGATAGTGTACTAGAAGACAATACATTGTCCGTTACAGTTATGACTTGTAATTTTGTATGATAATCTTATTACTTTATTGTACCGTAATTTATGTTATGATATTGTATTATATACTACGCACTATAATTGTATTCAATGCACTGCATTTGACTTCATTGCCCCAATATTTCTTTGTATCACTTGTAAATCTTGAGTCATGCTTATTGTTATGTTTCACCGGTACGACTGAGTTTGTGCTAGTATTAGCTCTGTTATAAAAAGTTTGTCCTCTTCATTTTGATAAGTACTTTTTTTTATGTCTTTAAATCCAATGAATCTTTCATTCTATTGCATGTCTGTTATATTTTGGTATCCAAAATGCATGTTATTCTTTTTAGCTATTGCTACCAATGCTACTTGTATTAAGTTGTAGATATTTGTTCTTGCAGTAAATTATGGATAACACTATATAAAATTTGTAAATGTAGGTATTATCCTTGTAATGATTTATTTTTATAAGTACCTGTAATTTATATTTATATACAATCACATACACATACTTTTGTCGCCTTTATAATGCGAAAGATGGTAGCGTTGTAACGAAGGCTATTGTGTTTTATACCTATGTTAATACTGCTTTGCCCGTGAAAGTTTGTTCATTAATGTTAGTGCAGTTGGAAACAGTATTTTGGGGGATGAATGTTACAACTTTGTAATATATACTGATATCAGGTCTTTTCATGTCTTTATCCTAGATTCGTTGAAAAGATTAGGAAACGTAAAATGTTATCATTGTTGTCACTGCATCCTCCTCTATTTACTTTGTATTTTAAGCTGTAAATCAATATTATTCTTCATTAGACGTGAACACTGGGCAGAGAAATAGTTCATCTAAGTATTAGTGCATTTTAAACTCAGTCCCTTGTTTTTGTGTGTACAGAATGCATGCTGAAATAATTTTGTAGAAACACATTTTTCAGCATTTGTCGTTCGACGATGTTTTAGCTACAACATGGGTGTTTTCAATCACGTCCGCGCGCCGGTATATGTACACTATAGGTGACTGTGTGTTAAGTTGTTATTCTGTATGTGCCCGTTATTCTAATCGGACCTGTACAATACAATGGCAGACACAGCAACAGCTCCTGCTGCAGCCGCCGCTGCCCCTCTGGCACCCAAGTCACCAAAGAAAAAGTCGAGTAAGCCAAAGACACCGGCTAGTCACCCGAAGTACATTGATATGGTACAAGCCGCTATCAGCAACCTGAAGGAGAGAGGTGGCTCTTCAAGGCAAGCTATACTGAAGTACATCGCCGCTAACTACAAGGTGGGTAACAACCAAGCCCTCGTGAACTCCCGTCTTAAAGTAGCTCTAAAGGGTGGTGTCAAGGCAGGTGCTCTGAAGCAGTCGAAGGGTACCGGAGCCTCTGGGTCATTTCGGCTAGGTGCCAAACCCGAGAAGAAAGTCGTGAAGAAAAAGGCAGTGAAGAAGCCGAAGGCTAAGAAACCTAAGGCTGCTGCAAAGAAGCCAAAGGCTAAGAGTCCCAAGAAGAAGAAGGTGGTTAAGAAGGCAGCTGGTGAGAAAAAGGCAGCTAAACCTAAGAAGGCAAAGACTCCTAAAAAGGCAAAGGCACCTAAGCCTAAGAAGGCTAAGTCTCCCAAGAAGGCTAAAACTGCTAAACCCAAGAAGGCCAAGACCCCAAAGAAGAAGGCAGCCGCAAAGCAATAAATCAACACACTTTTCTTGGTGTAGAAGTGTAAACAAAGGTCCTTTTCAGGACCACTCAAACATCCTAGAAAAGATATGCTATCATATTGCCTTTGAAAAAAAGTAAGATAAGTTTCTATTGATGGTATTCATTAAGCTTATAAGAAACGTTACTTTATGTAACCTATTTGTAAACTGTTTATATTTCCTTTGTAACTTCATCTTTCTTGTAGCAATAGTAATTGTACCTAATCCACCTCTAAAGGTAATTATGAAGGCCACGATTGTAAACTTGATGTTAATTTGTACTCCTGTGATGTGATGTGATTATACATACGTTAATCAGTACCACTTGAACTTGGTCTTAACAGAGGTGGTATAACCTATTAGCAGTGCCTGTCGCTATAGTTACCAACTCATAATTACGCCCGACACGCAGGCTGCCCTGAAGAACTGTGCCTGCAGCTCTCCCCTCACTAAACCATAATGTGAACCAGAAATATCTTTAAAGTTTGCGTGAAACACATAGTGAGTGAGTGAGTGAGTGAGTGAGTGAGTGAGTGAGTGTCTGTCTGTCTGTCTGTCTGTGTATATATTTCTGTATGTCATTCCCGTCACACAGCGTGTAGCTTCATTATTGATAAAATGAAGTTAATGATATAAACAAACAAATGTTTGTATGAAAAGGGGCCTCAGAATTAGTAGTTGTAGCATCATCACTATTGACATGGGACAAATTACAGCACATGTGAGAAAGATACAAAAATTAACGATAAAATTGGATTAGGACGAGCTTAGGTACCTTATTGGGATTGAAAATGTAGTAAAGTTTTCGCCAATGAAATGTTGGGAACATCAGCCAATCGAATAGGGTCTCTTACGTTTCTTTGACCAACCAGAAGCTGTGTATCTTGTATGGTCGGTTTCACTAACATTCATATGTTCTCTTTAAATATAAACGCGCCATTCTAGTACTTGTAGTTGAGAAGTCCACAGTTAAAAAAAAAAAAATGGCTCGTACCAAGCAAACGGCTCGTAAATCCACGGGAGGGAAAGCTCCTAGGAAGCAATTGGCAACCAAGGCTGCTCGTAAGAGCGCACCAGCAACTGGTGGTGTGAAGAAACCACACAGATATAGGCCCGGTACCGTTGCCCTGAGAGAAATCAGACGATACCAGAAGAGCACAGAGCTTCTGATTCGAAAACTGCCCTTTCAGCGTCTTGTTCGTGAAATCGCACAGGATTTCAAGACCGATCTTCGATTCCAGAGTTCTGCTGTTATGGCTCTTCAGGAGGCTAGCGAGGCCTACTTGGTTGGTCTCTTTGAAGACACCAACTTGTGTGCCATCCACGCCAAGAGAGTGACCATTATGCCCAAGGATATACAGCTCGCTCGTCGTATCCGTGGTGAACGTGCTTAAATACGTTTTGTACTCAAAACTACATAAACGGCCCTTTTTAGGGCCACACAAATCTATAGAAAAGAAATAATTTTTATATATGCCATAATGTCGTAGCATTTTATTCAATGTAACGTACTTATGACCCTTATCCTCTTTATGATTCCCCCCCACCCCACCCTACCCTACCCTACCCCTTTATAATAATATGGCTCTTCTCTGTGTACATGGATGACCCATGTCTTGGGCATGTTGTGTGTGTGTGTGTGTCGCTGTCTTTTCTTGATGTTACTGTAAAAGGCGTTTCAAGAAATGAGTGAAGCACCATGAAACAGCTATTCATCCTATATCTGTTTCAGTCTGTCAAAAGTAAATACCATATTGTTTTTCATTTCCCCCCCCCCAGTACATGCAAAGCCGTCTTTAATTTTGATACATAGCCTGCATATGTGTGTACATTTATTCACGTTATGAAAGATGTTTCTTTTCCTTTTACAACATTATAGATATTTGTCTTTGAAATTATTCTGTATCTGTTGTAGAATGGAAAGGTCTGATGTGAGCAAAGTACCCGTATGTGTCCCGGTGGTAGCATAGTTCCATTAAAAAACCAAAGGGTGAAGCTGAGATTGAAAGTATTGAAGTCGATTGTGCTTGTTGAAGGTGCCATTGTTGTACGCTGTAGGTATCGATGTTAAGAATGTATTGTTGGTAGGAATGCTGACATGTTTACATTTGTCTCGCCGAATGTTGTTTCTTTCAGGTCCGCGTGAGCCTAGAGGTAGGTGCCTGTTATAAATACTCTATGCTCTCGCCGCGGTTATTCATTCGATATTAACCGTCGAGCAAAGTGAACCATGTCTGGACGCGGTAAAGGTGGCAAGGGGCTTGGAAAGGGAGGCGCAAAACGTCACAGAAAAGTGTTGCGTGATAACATCCAAGGTATCACGAAACCTGCAATTCGTCGTCTTGCACGCAGAGGTGGTGTGAAACGTATTTCTGGACTCATTTACGAAGAAACACGAGGAGTTCTGAAGGTATTTTTGGAGAACGTAATTCGCGATGCAGTAACATACACTGAGCACGCAAAGAGAAAGACAGTAACGGCCATGGATGTCGTCTACGCCTTGAAACGCCAGGGCCGTACTCTCTACGGATTTGGAGGTTAACCCAGAAGACAAGAAGAACTTTCAAGAAGGAAGAAAAAAAACGGCCCTTTTTAGGGCCACGAAAATCTCTAGAAAAGACAACAATTTACAATTTGTCATGCTCTTTTACTCCAGTGCAAACTTTCCATACCCTATATACCTAATAAGTACACCTATATTTCTTACGCCAAGGTCACACTTACTACAGATAGCATTATGATGTATATATGCCTCGCACCCTGACAATTTTCATTACATTATAAGTAATGGAATATAATTCTGAAACTCACAAGTTGGCTTGTTGAAAGTAATATTTATTTGTAATATAATACAACCATCTGTGGTAAATTGTAATCGACTTGAGATGGTGGTTATGCACCTTAACTTACCTATGAAGACGAAAAATATATGAGTGCTTGGTATGTGATGTTTTCAATCACGTCCGCTCTATGTGCCATTTGGATCCTCCCGCATTCATATAAATAGTGTTCGCAAGCCCTCGCTAGTATTCATTCAGTTATTTCTGAGCAAGATGCCACCTAAACAGGCAGCGGGTAGCAAGGGCGCGAAGAAAGCCGCCACCAAAGCAAAGGCCCAGCGAACTGGGGACAAGAAGAAAAGGAGGAGGAGGAGGGAATCCTATGGAATCTACATTTATAAAGTGTTGAAACAGGTTCACCCCGACACCGGTATCTCTAGCAAGGCTATGTCCATCATGAACAGCTTTGTGAACGATATTTTCGAGCGAATTGCTGCGGAAGCATCCAGACTTGCCCATTACAACAAGCGTTCGACAATCACTAGCAGAGAAATTCAGACAGCTGTCCGTCTTCTCTTGCCCGGTGAACTTGCCAAGCACGCCGTCAGTGAAGGCACCAAGGCTGTTACCAAGTACACTAGCAGCAAGTAAACATCTGGTTTACCACAGACTACATAAAAACGGCCCTTTTCAGGGCCATACATATGTCTAGAAAAGAAAATAACGTTTCCAATTTTCCATTGTTTAACTGAGTTTTACCTTGTACCTTTGTGACATTATTTGCTCATTACTTCATACCTATAAGCGTAGGCTACATGGAAATTGCCTATTGTTGACGTTTAATTTTTGTTTTATCAGTCTACGATTATTTACAATCAATAATTAGCAAATCCCTGTCATGTGATGAATATAATCTGCTGCAGACCTCTTTAATTTAAAGTATTCCTACCCCAGCTGATATTACAATAATTCCAAAAGAAATATGTCATGATATTCTAGTGTAGATTCCTATCTATTTGATAGGCAACGAAAACTGAATAAATAATGCACTTTGCGTAGTGCAAGTTAAATAATGCACAATGAAAAGGAAAGAATAAGTTGGGTACCATTATTATCTGTACTGTTTTCTTTCTTACAATTTAAGAAGAACCCAATTTTTCCCTGCATTGAGCGGACGTGATTGAAAACACGCTGTCCCGAAAGCCGTTTAGTAATAATCGTTATCATTAGCCAAGTTTACACGTAAGCTTATTTTTCATTCGTTCATACTCGTTGTCAGTTCAATCCTAGTACAGGGTATAAATGCCGAGGTCCATACCTAAAAATCATTCGGTTTATTTGAAAGACACGACAAGAAAAAGACAAATATGTCAGGACGAGGCAAGGGAGGTAAAGTAAAGGGAAAGGCGAAGAGCCGATCATCCCGTGCAGGACTACAGTTCCCAGTGGGACGTATTCACCGTTTATTGAGGAAGGGAAATTATGCTGAGCGTGTTGGTGCAGGCGCTCCCGTATACTTAGCTGCAGTACTGGAGTACTTGGCCGCTGAAGTTTTGGAGTTGGCTGGCAACGCAGCCCGTGACAACAAGAAGACGAGAATAATTCCACGTCACCTGCAGCTGGCCATCCGCAACGACGAGGAACTGAACAAGCTCCTATCAGGAGTGACCATTGCACAGGGTGGTGTTTTGCCTAACATCCAAGCTGTTCTTCTGCCCAAGAAAACGAAGCAGGCACCTGCTAAATAAAGCAGTTATATTTTTTTGGACTCATCTTAAAACGGCCCTTTTAAGGGCCACACAATTTATCCCGAAAATGAATATGCGTCAATATTGCCAGTAATGAACATTGAAGGTTACAAATAACAAGAAACAATTTTTCACTCACTCACTCACTCACTCACTCACTCACTCACTCACTCACTCTCTCTCTCTCTCTCTCTCTCTCTCTCTCTCTCTCTCTCTCTCTCTCTCTCTCTCTCTCTCTCTCTCTCTCTCTCTCTCTCTCTCTCTCTCTGACCCTGACCCTACCTACTCACTCCCTCCCTCCCTCCCTCCCTCCCTCCCTCCCTCCCTTCCTTCCTTCACATTCACTCATACATCGCTGGTATTAGGAGAAAACACTATTATCACTTCCCAGTCTAAACCCCGCTGTTGTTCCCGTACCACCCAATAACGTGTGTATGTAGTTCGCCTTACTCAAGTGTCCTTCAATTTATAGCCGATTCTCGTGTCGCAGCTGCGTCTGAGACACTGGTCAGCCTAATTACTGAAAGAGTCATAAGCATGGCCGCTCACTCAATCATGTACTCCCACACACACACACACACACACACACACACACACACACACACACACACACACACAATATTGTCAGCGACTTACACTCGTTTGTTTCAGTCTTGTTTGTGACTTTTGTTTTTCCCCCTTCATGTACTGTGGCTAAGGCCCTGTATGATAGTGTACTAGAAGACAATACATTGTCCGTTACAGTTATGACTTGTAATTTTGTATGATAATCTTATTACTTTATTGTACCGTAATTTATGTTATGATATTGTATTATATACTACGCACTATAATTGTATTCAATGCACTGCATTTGACTTCATTGCCCCAATATTTCTTTGTATCACTTGTAAATCTTGAGTCATGCTTATTGTTATGTTTCACCGGTACGACTGAGTTTGTGCTAGTATTAGCTCTGTTATAAAAAGTTTGTCCTCTTCATTTTGATAAGTACTTTTTTTTATGTCTTTAAATCCAATGAATCTTTCATTCTATTGCATGTCTGTTATATTTTGGTATCCAAAATGCATGTTATTCTTTTTAGCTATTGCTACCAATGCTACTTGTATTAAGTTGTAGATATTTGTTCTTGCAGTAAATTATGGATAACACTATATAAAATTTGTAAATGTAGGTATTATCCTTGTAATGATTTATTTTTATAAGTACCTGTAATTTATATTTATATACAATCACATACACATACTTTTGTCGCCTTTATAATGCGAAAGATGGTAGCGTTGTAACGAAGGCTATTGTGTTTTATACCTATGTTAATACTGCTTTGCCCGTGAAAGTTTGTTCATTAATGTTAGTGCAGTTGGAAACAGTATTTTGGGGGATGAATGTTACAACTTTGTAATATATACTGATATCAGGTCTTTTCATGTCTTTATCCTAGATTCGTTGAAAAGATTAGGAAACGTAAAATGTTATCATTGTTGTCACTGCATCCTCCTCTATTTACTTTGTATTTTAAGCTGTAAATCAATATTATTCTTCATTAGACGTGAACACTGGGCAGAGAAATAGTTCATCTAAGTATTAGTGCATTTTAAACTCAGTCCCTTGTTTTTGTGTGTACAGAATGCATGCTGAAATAATTTTGTAGAAACACATTTTTCAGCATTTGTCGTTCGACGATGTTTTAGCTACAACATGGGTGTTTTCAATCACGTCCGCGCGCCGGTATATGTACACTATAGGTGACTGTGTGTTAAGTTGTTATTCTGTATGTGCCCGTTATTCTAATCGGACCTGTACAATACAATGGCAGACACAGCAACAGCTCCTGCTGCAGCCGCCGCTGCCCCTCTGGCACCCAAGTCACCAAAGAAAAAGTCGAGTAAGCCAAAGACACCGGCTAGTCACCCGAAGTACATTGATATGGTACAAGCCGCTATCAGCAACCTGAAGGAGAGAGGTGGCTCTTCAAGGCAAGCTATACTGAAGTACATCGCCGCTAACTACAAGGTGGGTAACAACCAAGCCCTCGTGAACTCCCGTCTTAAAGTAGCTCTAAAGGGTGGTGTCAAGGCAGGTGCTCTGAAGCAGTCGAAGGGTACCGGAGCCTCTGGGTCATTTCGGCTAGGTGCCAAACCCGAGAAGAAAGTCGTGAAGAAAAAGGCAGTGAAGAAGCCGAAGGCTAAGAAACCTAAGGCTGCTGCAAAGAAGCCAAAGGCTAAGAGTCCCAAGAAGAAGAAGGTGGTTAAGAAGGCAGCTGGTGAGAAAAAGGCAGCTAAACCTAAGAAGGCAAAGACTCCTAAAAAGGCAAAGGCACCTAAGCCTAAGAAGGCTAAGTCTCCCAAGAAGGCTAAAACTGCTAAACCCAAGAAGGCCAAGACCCCAAAGAAGAAGGCAGCCGCAAAGCAATAAATCAACACACTTTTCTTGGTGTAGAAGTGTAAACAAAGGTCCTTTTCAGGACCACTCAAACATCCTAGAAAAGATATGCTATCATATTGCCTTTGAAAAAAAGTAAGATAAGTTTCTATTGATGGTATTCATTAAGCTTATAAGAAACGTTACTTTATGTAACCTATTTGTAAACTGTTTATATTTCCTTTGTAACTTCATCTTTCTTGTAGCAATAGTAATTGTACCTAATCCACCTCTAAAGGTAATTATGAAGGCCACGATTGTAAACTTGATGTTAATTTGTACTCCTGTGATGTGATGTGATTATACATACGTTAATCAGTACCACTTGAACTTGGTCTTAACAGAGGTGGTATAACCTATTAGCAGTGCCTGTCGCTATAGTTACCAACTCATAATTACGCCCGACACGCAGGCTGCCCTGAAGAACTGTGCCTGCAGCTCTCCCCTCACTAAACCATAATGTGAACCAGAAATATCTTTAAAGTTTGCGTGAAACACATAGTGAGTGAGTGAGTGAGTGAGTGAGTGAGTGAGTGAGTGTCTGTCTGTCTGTCTGTCTGTGTATATATTTCTGTATGTCATTCCCGTCACACAGCGTGTAGCTTCATTATTGATAAAATGAAGTTAATGATATAAACAAACAAATGTTTGTATGAAAAGGGGCCTCAGAATTAGTAGTTGTAGCATCATCACTATTGACATGGGACAAATTACAGCACATGTGAGAAAGATACAAAAATTAACGATAAAATTGGATTAGGACGAGCTTAGGTACCTTATTGGGATTGAAAATGTAGTAAAGTTTTCGCCAATGAAATGTTGGGAACATCAGCCAATCGAATAGGGTCTCTTACGTTTCTTTGACCAACCAGAAGCTGTGTATCTTGTATGGTCGGTTTCACTAACATTCATATGTTCTCTTTAAATATAAACGCGCCATTCTAGTACTTGTAGTTGAGAAGTCCACAGTTAAAAAAAAAAAAATGGCTCGTACCAAGCAAACGGCTCGTAAATCCACGGGAGGGAAAGCTCCTAGGAAGCAATTGGCAACCAAGGCTGCTCGTAAGAGCGCACCAGCAACTGGTGGTGTGAAGAAACCACACAGATATAGGCCCGGTACCGTTGCCCTGAGAGAAATCAGACGATACCAGAAGAGCACAGAGCTTCTGATTCGAAAACTGCCCTTTCAGCGTCTTGTTCGTGAAATCGCACAGGATTTCAAGACCGATCTTCGATTCCAGAGTTCTGCTGTTATGGCTCTTCAGGAGGCTAGCGAGGCCTACTTGGTTGGTCTCTTTGAAGACACCAACTTGTGTGCCATCCACGCCAAGAGAGTGACCATTATGCCCAAGGATATACAGCTCGCTCGTCGTATCCGTGGTGAACGTGCTTAAATACGTTTTGTACTCAAAACTACATAAACGGCCCTTTTTAGGGCCACACAAATCTATAGAAAAGAAATAATTTTTATATATGCCATAATGTCGTAGCATTTTATTCAATGTAACGTACTTATGACCCTTATCCTCTTTATGATTCCCCCCCACCCCACCCTACCCTACCCTACCCCTTTATAATAATATGGCTCTTCTCTGTGTACATGGATGACCCATGTCTTGGGCATGTTGTGTGTGTGTGTGTGTCGCTGTCTTTTCTTGATGTTACTGTAAAAGGCGTTTCAAGAAATGAGTGAAGCACCATGAAACAGCTATTCATCCTATATCTGTTTCAGTCTGTCAAAAGTAAATACCATATTGTTTTTCATTTCCCCCCCCCCAGTACATGCAAAGCCGTCTTTAATTTTGATACATAGCCTGCATATGTGTGTACATTTATTCACGTTATGAAAGATGTTTCTTTTCCTTTTACAACATTATAGATATTTGTCTTTGAAATTATTCTGTATCTGTTGTAGAATGGAAAGGTCTGATGTGAGCAAAGTACCCGTATGTGTCCCGGTGGTAGCATAGTTCCATTAAAAAACCAAAGGGTGAAGCTGAGATTGAAAGTATTGAAGTCGATTGTGCTTGTTGAAGGTGCCATTGTTGTACGCTGTAGGTATCGATGTTAAGAATGTATTGTTGGTAGGAATGCTGACATGTTTACATTTGTCTCGCCGAATGTTGTTTCTTTCAGGTCCGCGTGAGCCTAGAGGTAGGTGCCTGTTATAAATACTCTATGCTCTCGCCGCGGTTATTCATTCGATATTAACCGTCGAGCAAAGTGAACCATGTCTGGACGCGGTAAAGGTGGCAAGGGGCTTGGAAAGGGAGGCGCAAAACGTCACAGAAAAGTGTTGCGTGATAACATCCAAGGTATCACGAAACCTGCAATTCGTCGTCTTGCACGCAGAGGTGGTGTGAAACGTATTTCTGGACTCATTTACGAAGAAACACGAGGAGTTCTGAAGGTATTTTTGGAGAACGTAATTCGCGATGCAGTAACATACACTGAGCACGCAAAGAGAAAGACAGTAACGGCCATGGATGTCGTCTACGCCTTGAAACGCCAGGGCCGTACTCTCTACGGATTTGGAGGTTAACCCAGAAGACAAGAAGAACTTTCAAGAAGGAAGAAAAAAAACGGCCCTTTTTAGGGCCACGAAAATCTCTAGAAAAGACAACAATTTACAATTTGTCATGCTCTTTTACTCCAGTGCAAACTTTCCATACCCTATATACCTAATAAGTACACCTATATTTCTTACGCCAAGGTCACACTTACTACAGATAGCATTATGATGTATATATGCCTCGCACCCTGACAATTTTCATTACATTATAAGTAATGGAATATAATTCTGAAACTCACAAGTTGGCTTGTTGAAAGTAATATTTATTTGTAATATAATACAACCATCTGTGGTAAATTGTAATCGACTTGAGATGGTGGTTATGCACCTTAACTTACCTATGAAGACGAAAAATATATGAGTGCTTGGTATGTGATGTTTTCAATCACGTCCGCTCTATGTGCCATTTGGATCCTCCCGCATTCATATAAATAGTGTTCGCAAGCCCTCGCTAGTATTCATTCAGTTATTTCTGAGCAAGATGCCACCTAAACAGGCAGCGGGTAGCAAGGGCGCGAAGAAAGCCGCCACCAAAGCAAAGGCCCAGCGAACTGGGGACAAGAAGAAAAGGAGGAGGAGGAGGGAATCCTATGGAATCTACATTTATAAAGTGTTGAAACAGGTTCACCCCGACACCGGTATCTCTAGCAAGGCTATGTCCATCATGAACAGCTTTGTGAACGATATTTTCGAGCGAATTGCTGCGGAAGCATCCAGACTTGCCCATTACAACAAGCGTTCGACAATCACTAGCAGAGAAATTCAGACAGCTGTCCGTCTTCTCTTGCCCGGTGAACTTGCCAAGCACGCCGTCAGTGAAGGCACCAAGGCTGTTACCAAGTACACTAGCAGCAAGTAAACATCTGGTTTACCACAGACTACATAAAAACGGCCCTTTTCAGGGCCATACATATGTCTAGAAAAGAAAATAACGTTTCCAATTTTCCATTGTTTAACTGAGTTTTACCTTGTACCTTTGTGACATTATTTGCTCATTACTTCATACCTATAAGCGTAGGCTACATGGAAATTGCCTATTGTTGACGTTTAATTTTTGTTTTATCAGTCTACGATTATTTACAATCAATAATTAGCAAATCCCTGTCATGTGATGAATATAATCTGCTGCAGACCTCTTTAATTTAAAGTATTCCTACCCCAGCTGATATTACAATAATTCCAAAAGAAATATGTCATGATATTCTAGTGTAGATTCCTATCTATTTGATAGGCAACGAAAACTGAATAAATAATGCACTTTGCGTAGTGCAAGTTAAATAATGCACAATGAAAAGGAAAGAATAAGTTGGGTACCATTATTATCTGTACTGTTTTCTTTCTTACAATTTAAGAAGAACCCAATTTTTCCCTGCATTGAGCGGACGTGATTGAAAACACGCTGTCCCGAAAGCCGTTTAGTAATAATCGTTATCATTAGCCAAGTTTACACGTAAGCTTATTTTTCATTCGTTCATACTCGTTGTCAGTTCAATCCTAGTACAGGGTATAAATGCCGAGGTCCATACCTAAAAATCATTCGGTTTATTTGAAAGACACGACAAGAAAAAGACAAATATGTCAGGACGAGGCAAGGGAGGTAAAGTAAAGGGAAAGGCGAAGAGCCGATCATCCCGTGCAGGACTACAGTTCCCAGTGGGACGTATTCACCGTTTATTGAGGAAGGGAAATTATGCTGAGCGTGTTGGTGCAGGCGCTCCCGTATACTTAGCTGCAGTACTGGAGTACTTGGCCGCTGAAGTTTTGGAGTTGGCTGGCAACGCAGCCCGTGACAACAAGAAGACGAGAATAATTCCACGTCACCTGCAGCTGGCCATCCGCAACGACGAGGAACTGAACAAGCTCCTATCAGGAGTGACCATTGCACAGGGTGGTGTTTTGCCTAACATCCAAGCTGTTCTTCTGCCCAAGAAAACGAAGCAGGCACCTGCTAAATAAAGCAGTTATATTTTTTTGGACTCATCTTAAAACGGCCCTTTTAAGGGCCACACAATTTATCCCGAAAATGAATATGCGTCAATATTGCCAGTAATGAACATTGAAGGTTACAAATAACAAGAAACAATTTTTCACTCACTCACTCACTCACTCACTCACTCACTCACTCACTCTCTCTCTCTCTCTCTCTCTCTCTCTCTCTCTCTCTCTCTCTCTCTCTCTCTCTCTCTCTCTCTCTCTCTCTCTCTCTCTCTCTCTCTCTCTCTCTCTCTCTCTGACCCTGACCCTACCTACTCACTCCCTCCCTCCCTCCCTCCCTCCCTCCCTCCCTCCCTTCCTTCCTTCACATTCACTCATACATCGCTGGTATTAGGAGAAAACACTATTATCACTTCCCAGTCTAAACCCCGCTGTTGTTCCCGTACCACCCAATAACGTGTGTATGTAGTTCGCCTTACTCAAGTGTCCTTCAATTTATAGCCGATTCTCGTGTCGCAGCTGCGTCTGAGACACTGGTCAGCCTAATTACTGAAAGAGTCATAAGCATGGCCGCTCACTCAATCATGTACTCCCACACACACACACACACACACACACACACACACACACACACACACACACACAATATTGTCAGCGACTTACACTCGTTTGTTTCAGTCTTGTTTGTGACTTTTGTTTTTCCCCCTTCATGTACTGTGGCTAAGGCCCTGTATGATAGTGTACTAGAAGACAATACATTGTCCGTTACAGTTATGACTTGTAATTTTGTATGATAATCTTATTACTTTATTGTACCGTAATTTATGTTATGATATTGTATTATATACTACGCACTATAATTGTATTCAATGCACTGCATTTGACTTCATTGCCCCAATATTTCTTTGTATCACTTGTAAATCTTGAGTCATGCTTATTGTTATGTTTCACCGGTACGACTGAGTTTGTGCTAGTATTAGCTCTGTTATAAAAAGTTTGTCCTCTTCATTTTGATAAGTACTTTTTTTTATGTCTTTAAATCCAATGAATCTTTCATTCTATTGCATGTCTGTTATATTTTGGTATCCAAAATGCATGTTATTCTTTTTAGCTATTGCTACCAATGCTACTTGTATTAAGTTGTAGATATTTGGTTAGGTTTTTAATATTACTTAAAGAAGAACAAAGCACGATTGTTCTGTGCACTGGCCGTAGGAGAATTACTATAACAGAAAATATTTTAGAAGTAAATTGGTTTCGAACCCCGACCTCTATAGGTGAAGATAAGACAACTCTCGCCAGCTCACACGTGCCAACGCTCTTACTTTCTGCTCCATCGCACAACACCATAAAAATGTTGATTGAAGGAATTAGATATATGTGAGCGCTGCCGCGTGCAAACCCTCTTCAGTAATTATAATATTTCTGTATATATACCTAGACACTCGCTATAGTTAGGTTTTTAATATTACTTAAAGAAGAACAAAGCACGATTGTTCTGTGCACTGGCCGTAGGAGAATTACTATAACAGAAAATATTTTAGAAGTAAATTGGTTTCGAACCCCGACCTCTATAGGTGAAGATAAGACAACTCTCGCCAGCTCACACGTGCCAACGCTCTTACTTTCTGCTCCATCGCACAACACCATAAAAATGTTGATTGAAGGAATTAGATATATGTGAGCGCTGCCGCGTGCAAACCCTCTTCAGTAATTATAATATTTCTGTATATATACCTAGACACTCGCTATAGTTAGGTTTTTAATATTACTTAAAGAAGAACAAAGCACGATTGTTCTGTGCACTGGCCGTAGGAGAATTACTATAACAGAAAATATTTTAGAAGTAAATTGGTTTCGAACCCCGACCTCTATAGGTGAAGATAAGACAACTCTCGCCAGCTCACACGTGCCAACGCTCTTACTTTCTGCTCCATCGCACAACACCATAAAAATGTTGATTGAAGGAATTAGATATATGTGAGCGCTGCCGCGTGCAAACCCTCTTCAGTAATTATAATATTTCTGTATATATACCTAGACACTCGCTATAGTTAGGTTTTTAATATTACTTAAAGAAGAACAAAGCACGATTGTTCTGTGCACTGGCCGTAGGAGAATTACTATAACAGAAAATATTTTAGAAGTAAATTGGTTTCGAACCCCGACCTCTATAGGTGAAGATAAGACAACTCTCGCCAGCTCACACGTGCCAACGCTCTTACTTTCTGCTCCATCGCACAACACCATAAAAATGTTGATTGAAGGAATTAGATATATGTGAGCGCTGCCGCGTGCAAACCCTCTTCAGTAATTATAATATTTCTGTATATATACCTAGACACTCGCTATAGTTAGGTTTTTAATATTACTTAAAGAAGAACAAAGCACGATTGTTCTGTGCACTGGCCGTAGGAGAATTACTATAACAGAAAATATTTTAGAAGTAAATTGGTTTCGAACCCCGACCTCTATAGGTGAAGATAAGACAACTCTCGCCAGCTCACACGTGCCAACGCTCTTACTTTCTGCTCCATCGCACAACACCATAAAAATGTTGATTGAAGGAATTAGATATATGTGAGCGCTGCCGCGTGCAAACCCTCTTCAGTAATTATAATATTTCTGTATATATACCTAGACACTCGCTATAGTTAGGTTTTTAATATTACTTAAAGAAGAACAAAGCACGATTGTTCTGTGCACTGGCCGTAGGAGAATTACTATAACAGAAAATATTTTAGAAGTAAATTGGTTTCGAACCCCGACCTCTATAGGTGAAGATAAGACAACTCTCGCCAGCTCACACGTGCCAACGCTCTTACTTTCTGCTCCATCGCACAACACCATAAAAATGTTGATTGAAGGAATTAGATATATGTGAGCGCTGCCGCGTGCAAACCCTCTTCAGTAATTATAATATTTCTGTATATATACCTAGACACTCGCTATAGTTAGGTTTTTAATATTACTTAAAGAAGAACAAAGCACGATTGTTCTGTGCACTGGCCGTAGGAGAATTACTATAACAGAAAATATTTTAGAAGTAAATTGGTTTCGAACCCCGACCTCTATAGGTGAAGATAAGACAACTCTCGCCAGCTCACACGTGCCAACGCTCTTACTTTCTGCTCCATCGCACAACACCATAAAAATGTTGATTGAAGGAATTAGATATATGTGAGCGCTGCCGCGTGCAAACCCTCTTCAGTAATTATAATATTTCTGTATATATACCTAGACACTCGCTATAGTTAGGTTTTTAATATTACTTAAAGAAGAACAAAGCACGATTGTTCTGTGCACTGGCCGTAGGAGAATTACTATAACAGAAAATATTTTAGAAGTAAATTGGTTTCGAACCCCGACCTCTATAGGTGAAGATAAGACAACTCTCGCCAGCTCACACGTGCCAACGCTCTTACTTTCTGCTCCATCGCACAACACCATAAAAATGTTGATTGAAGGAATTAGATATATGTGAGCGCTGCCGCGTGCAAACCCTCTTCAGTAATTATAATATTTCTGTATATATACCTAGACACTCGCTATAGTTAGGTTTTTAATATTACTTAAAGAAGAACAAAGCACGATTGTTCTGTGCACTGGCCGTAGGAGAATTACTATAACAGAAAATATTTTAGAAGTAAATTGGTTTCGAACCCCGACCTCTATAGGTGAAGATAAGACAACTCTCGCCAGCTCACACGTGCCAACGCTCTTACTTTCTGCTCCATCGCACAACACCATAAAAATGTTGATTGAAGGAATTAGATATATGTGAGCGCTGCCGCGTGCAAACCCTCTTCAGTAATTATAATATTTCTGTATATATACCTAGACACTCGCTATAGTTAGGTTTTTAATATTACTTAAAGAAGAACAAAGCACGATTGTTCTGTGCACTGGCCGTAGGAGAATTACTATAACAGAAAATATTTTAGAAGTAAATTGGTTTCGAACCCCGACCTCTATAGGTGAAGATAAGACAACTCTCGCCAGCTCACACGTGCCAACGCTCTTACTTTCTGCTCCATCGCACAACACCATAAAAATGTTGATTGAAGGAATTAGATATATGTGAGCGCTGCCGCGTGCAAACCCTCTTCAGTAATTATAATATTTCTGTATATATACCTAGACACTCGCTATAGTTAGGTTTTTAATATTACTTAAAGAAGAACAAAGCACGATTGTTCTGTGCACTGGCCGTAGGAGAATTACTATAACAGAAAATATTTTAGAAGTAAATTGGTTTCGAACCCCGACCTCTATAGGTGAAGATAAGACAACTCTCGCCAGCTCACACGTGCCAACGCTCTTACTTTCTGCTCCATCGCACAACACCATAAAAATGTTGATTGAAGGAATTAGATATATGTGAGCGCTGCCGCGTGCAAACCCTCTTCAGTAATTATAATATTTCTGTATATATACCTAGACACTCGCTATAGTTAGGTTTTTAATATTACTTAAAGAAGAACAAAGCACGATTGTTCTGTGCACTGGCCGTAGGAGAATTACTATAACAGAAAATATTTTAGAAGTAAATTGGTTTCGAACCCCGACCTCTATAGGTGAAGATAAGACAACTCTCGCCAGCTCACACGTGCCAACGCTCTTACTTTCTGCTCCATCGCACAACACCATAAAAATGTTGATTGAAGGAATTAGATATATGTGAGCGCTGCCGCGTGCAAACCCTCTTCAGTAATTATAATATTTCTGTATATATACCTAGACACTCGCTATAGTTAGGTTTTTAATATTACTTAAAGAAGAACAAAGCACGATTGTTCTGTGCACTGGCCGTAGGAGAATTACTATAACAGAAAATATTTTAGAAGTAAATTGGTTTCGAACCCCGACCTCTATAGGTGAAGATAAGACAACTCTCGCCAGCTCACACGTGCCAACGCTCTTACTTTCTGCTCCATCGCACAACACCATAAAAATGTTGATTGAAGGAATTAGATATATGTGAGCGCTGCCGCGTGCAAACCCTCTTCAGTAATTATAATATTTCTGTATATATACCTAGACACTCGCTATAGTTAGGTTTTTAATATTACTTAAAGAAGAACAAAGCACGATTGTTCTGTGCACTGGCCGTAGGAGAATTACTATAACAGAAAATATTTTAGAAGTAAATTGGTTTCGAACCCCGACCTCTATAGGTGAAGATAAGACAACTCTCGCCAGCTCACACGTGCCAACGCTCTTACTTTCTGCTCCATCGCACAACACCATAAAAATGTTGATTGAAGGAATTAGATATATGTGAGCGCTGCCGCGTGCAAACCCTCTTCAGTAATTATAATATTTCTGTATATATACCTAGACACTCGCTATAGTTAGGTTTTTAATATTACTTAAAGAAGAACAAAGCACGATTGTTCTGTGCACTGGCCGTAGGAGAATTACTATAACAGAAAATATTTTAGAAGTAAATTGGTTTCGAACCCCGACCTCTATAGGTGAAGATAAGACAACTCTCGCCAGCTCACACGTGCCAACGCTCTTACTTTCTGCTCCATCGCACAACACCATAAAAATGTTGATTGAAGGAATTAGATATATGTGAGCGCTGCCGCGTGCAAACCCTCTTCAGTAATTATAATATTTCTGTATATATACCTAGACACTCGCTATAGTTAGGTTTTTAATATTACTTAAAGAAGAACAAAGCACGATTGTTCTGTGCACTGGCCGTAGGAGAATTACTATAACAGAAAATATTTTAGAAGTAAATTGGTTTCGAACCCCGACCTCTATAGGTGAAGATAAGACAACTCTCGCCAGCTCACACGTGCCAACGCTCTTACTTTCTGCTCCATCGCACAACACCATAAAAATGTTGATTGAAGGAATTAGATATATGTGAGCGCTGCCGCGTGCAAACCCTCTTCAGTAATTATAATATTTCTGTATATATACCTAGACACTCGCTATAGTTAGGTTTTTAATATTACTTAAAGAAGAACAAAGCACGATTGTTCTGTGCACTGGCCGTAGGAGAATTACTATAACAGAAAATATTTTAGAAGTAAATTGGTTTCGAACCCCGACCTCTATAGGTGAAGATAAGACAACTCTCGCCAGCTCACACGTGCCAACGCTCTTACTTTCTGCTCCATCGCACAACACCATAAAAATGTTGATTGAAGGAATTAGATATATGTGAGCGCTGCCGCGTGCAAACCCTCTTCAGTAATTATAATATTTCTGTATATATACCTAGACACTCGCTATAGTTAGGTTTTTAATATTACTTAAAGAAGAACAAAGCACGATTGTTCTGTGCACTGGCCGTAGGAGAATTACTATAACAGAAAATATTTTAGAAGTAAATTGGTTTCGAACCCCGACCTCTATAGGTGAAGATAAGACAACTCTCGCCAGCTCACACGTGCCAACGCTCTTACTTTCTGCTCCATCGCACAACACCATAAAAATGTTGATTGAAGGAATTAGATATATGTGAGCGCTGCCGCGTGCAAACCCTCTTCAGTAATTATAATATTTCTGTATATATACCTAGACACTCGCTATAGTTAGGTTTTTAATATTACTTAAAGAAGAACAAAGCACGATTGTTCTGTGCACTGGCCGTAGGAGAATTACTATAACAGAAAATATTTTAGAAGTAAATTGGTTTCGAACCCCGACCTCTATAGGTGAAGATAAGACAACTCTCGCCAGCTCACACGTGCCAACGCTCTTACTTTCTGCTCCATCGCACAACACCATAAAAATGTTGATTGAAGGAATTAGATATATGTGAGCGCTGCCGCGTGCAAACCCTCTTCAGTAATTATAATATTTCTGTATATATACCTAGACACTCGCTATAGTTAGGTTTTTAATATTACTTAAAGAAGAACAAAGCACGATTGTTCTGTGCACTGGCCGTAGGAGAATTACTATAACAGAAAATATTTTAGAAGTAAATTGGTTTCGAACCCCGACCTCTATAGGTGAAGATAAGACAACTCTCGCCAGCTCACACGTGCCAACGCTCTTACTTTCTGCTCCATCGCACAACACCATAAAAATGTTGATTGAAGGAATTAGATATATGTGAGCGCTGCCGCGTGCAAACCCTCTTCAGTAATTATAATATTTCTGTATATATACCTAGACACTCGCTATAGTTAGGTTTTTAATATTACTTAAAGAAGAACAAAGCACGATTGTTCTGTGCACTGGCCGTAGGAGAATTACTATAACAGAAAATATTTTAGAAGTAAATTGGTTTCGAACCCCGACCTCTATAGGTGAAGATAAGACAACTCTCGCCAGCTCACACGTGCCAACGCTCTTACTTTCTGCTCCATCGCACAACACCATAAAAATGTTGATTGAAGGAATTAGATATATGTGAGCGCTGCCGCGTGCAAACCCTCTTCAGTAATTATAATATTTCTGTATATATACCTAGACACTCGCTATAGTTAGGTTTTTAATATTACTTAAAGAAGAACAAAGCACGATTGTTCTGTGCACTGGCCGTAGGAGAATTACTATAACAGAAAATATTTTAGAAGTAAATTGGTTTCGAACCCCGACCTCTATAGGTGAAGATAAGACAACTCTCGCCAGCTCACACGTGCCAACGCTCTTACTTTCTGCTCCATCGCACAACACCATAAAAATGTTGATTGAAGGAATTAGATATATGTGAGCGCTGCCGCGTGCAAACCCTCTTCAGTAATTATAATATTTCTGTATATATACCTAGACACTCGCTATAGTTAGGTTTTTAATATTACTTAAAGAAGAACAAAGCACGATTGTTCTGTGCACTGGCCGTAGGAGAATTACTATAACAGAAAATATTTTAGAAGTAAATTGGTTTCGAACCCCGACCTCTATAGGTGAAGATAAGACAACTCTCGCCAGCTCACACGTGCCAACGCTCTTACTTTCTGCTCCATCGCACAACACCATAAAAATGTTGATTGAAGGAATTAGATATATGTGAGCGCTGCCGCGTGCAAACCCTCTTCAGTAATTATAATATTTCTGTATATATACCTAGACACTCGCTATAGTTAGGTTTTTAATATTACTTAAAGAAGAACAAAGCACGATTGTTCTGTGCACTGGCCGTAGGAGAATTACTATAACAGAAAATATTTTAGAAGTAAATTGGTTTCGAACCCCGACCTCTATAGGTGAAGATAAGACAACTCTCGCCAGCTCACACGTGCCAACGCTCTTACTTTCTGCTCCATCGCACAACACCATAAAAATGTTGATTGAAGGAATTAGATATATGTGAGCGCTGCCGCGTGCAAACCCTCTTCAGTAATTATAATATTTCTGTATATATACCTAGACACTCGCTATAGTTAGGTTTTTAATATTACTTAAAGAAGAACAAAGCACGATTGTTCTGTGCACTGGCCGTAGGAGAATTACTATAACAGAAAATATTTTAGAAGTAAATTGGTTTCGAACCCCGACCTCTATAGGTGAAGATAAGACAACTCTCGCCAGCTCACACGTGCCAACGCTCTTACTTTCTGCTCCATCGCACAACACCATAAAAATGTTGATTGAAGGAATTAGATATATGTGAGCGCTGCCGCGTGCAAACCCTCTTCAGTAATTATAATATTTCTGTATATATACCTAGACACTCGCTATAGTTAGGTTTTTAATATTACTTAAAGAAGAACAAAGCACGATTGTTCTGTGCACTGGCCGTAGGAGAATTACTATAACAGAAAATATTTTAGAAGTAAATTGGTTTCGAACCCCGACCTCTATAGGTGAAGATAAGACAACTCTCGCCAGCTCACACGTGCCAACGCTCTTACTTTCTGCTCCATCGCACAACACCATAAAAATGTTGATTGAAGGAATTAGATATATGTGAGCGCTGCCGCGTGCAAACCCTCTTCAGTAATTATAATATTTCTGTATATATACCTAGACACTCGCTATAGTTAGGTTTTTAATATTACTTAAAGAAGAACAAAGCACGATTGTTCTGTGCACTGGCCGTAGGAGAATTACTATAACAGAAAATATTTTAGAAGTAAATTGGTTTCGAACCCCGACCTCTATAGGTGAAGATAAGACAACTCTCGCCAGCTCACACGTGCCAACGCTCTTACTTTCTGCTCCATCGCACAACACCAAAAAATGTTGATTGAAGGAATTAGATATATGTGAGCGCTGCCGCGTGCAAACCCTCTTCAGTAATTATAATATTTCTGTATATATACCTAGACACTCGCTATAGTTAGGTTTTTAATATTACTTAAAGAAGAACAAAGCACGATTGTTCTGTGCACTGGCCGTAGGAGAATTACTATAACAGAAAATATTTTAGAAGTAAATTGGTTTCGAACCCCGACCTCTATAGGTGAAGATAAGACAACTCTCGCCAGCTCACACGTGCCAACGCTCTTACTTTCTGCTCCATCGCACAACACCAAAAAATGTTGATTGAAGGAATTAGATATATGTGAGCGCTGCCGCGTGCAAACCCTCTTCAGTAATTATAATATTTCTGTATATATACCTAGACACTCGCTATAGTTAGGTTTTTAATATTACTTAAAGAAGAACAAAGCACGATTGTTCTGTGCACTGGCCGTAGGAGAATTACTATAACAGAAAATATTTTAGAAGTAAATTGGTTTCGAACCCCGACCTCTATAGGTGAAGATAAGACAACTCTCGCCAGCTCACACGTGCCAACGCTCTTACTTTCTGCTCCATCGCACAACACCAAAAAATGTTGATTGAAGGAATTAGATATATGTGAGCGCTGCCGCGTGCAAACCCTCTTCAGTAATTATAATATTTCTGTATATATACCTAGACACTCGCTATAGTTAGGTTTTTAATATTACTTAAAGAAGAACAAAGCACGATTGTTCTGTGCACTGGCCGTAGGAGAATTACTATAACAGAAAATATTTTAGAAGTAAATTGGTTTCGAACCCCGACCTCTATAGGTGAAGATAAGACAACTCTCGCCAGCTCACACGTGCCAACGCTCTTACTTTCTGCTCCATCGCACAACACCAAAAAATGTTGATTGAAGGAATTAGATATATGTGAGCGCTGCCGCGTGCAAACCCTCTTCAGTAATTATAATATTTCTGTATATATACCTAGACACTCGCTATAGTTAGGTTTTTAATATTACTTAAAGAAGAACAAAGCACGATTGTTCTGTGCACTGGCCGTAGGAGAATTACTATAACAGAAAATATTTTAGAAGTAAATTGGTTTCGAACCCCGACCTCTATAGGTGAAGATAAGACAACTCTCGCCAGCTCACACGTGCCAACGCTCTTACTTTCTGCTCCATCGCACAACACCAAAAAATGTTGATTGAAGGAATTAGATATATGTGAGCGCTGCCGCGTGCAAACCCTCTTCAGTAATTATAATATTTCTGTATATATACCTAGACACTCGCTATAGTTAGGTTTTTAATATTACTTAAAGAAGAACAAAGCACGATTGTTCTGTGCACTGGCCGTAGGAGAATTACTATAACAGAAAATATTTTAGAAGTAAATTGGTTTCGAACCCCGACCTCTATAGGTGAAGATAAGACAACTCTCGCCAGCTCACACGTGCCAACGCTCTTACTTTCTGCTCCATCGCACAACACCAAAAAATGTTGATTGAAGGAATTAGATATATGTGAGCGCTGCCGCGTGCAAACCCTCTTCAGTAATTATAATATTTCTGTATATATACCTAGACACTCGCTATAGTTAGGTTTTTAATATTACTTAAAGAAGAACAAAGCACGATTGTTCTGTGCACTGGCCGTAGGAGAATTACTATAACAGAAAATATTTTAGAAGTAAATTGGTTTCGAACCCCGACCTCTATAGGTGAAGATAAGACAACTCTCGCCAGCTCACACGTGCCAACGCTCTTACTTTCTGCTCCATCGCACAACACCAAAAAATGTTGATTGAAGGAATTAGATATATGTGAGCGCTGCCGCGTGCAAACCCTCTTCAGTAATTATAATATTTCTGTATATATACCTAGACACTCGCTATAGTTAGGTTTTTAATATTACTTAAAGAAGAACAAAGCACGATTGTTCTGTGCACTGGCCGTAGGAGAATTACTATAACAGAAAATATTTTAGAAGTAAATTGGTTTCGAACCCCGACCTCTATAGGTGAAGATAAGACAACTCTCGCCAGCTCACACGTGCCAACGCTCTTACTTTCTGCTCCATCGCACAACACCAAAAAATGTTGATTGAAGGAATTAGATATATGTGAGCGCTGCCGCGTGCAAACCCTCTTCAGTAATTATAATATTTCTGTATATATACCTAGACACTCGCTATAGTTAGGTTTTTAATATTACTTAAAGAAGAACAAAGCACGATTGTTCTGTGCACTGGCCGTAGGAGAATTACTATAACAGAAAATATTTTAGAAGTAAATTGGTTTCGAACCCCGACCTCTATAGGTGAAGATAAGACAACTCTCGCCAGCTCACACGTGCCAACGCTCTTACTTTCTGCTCCATCGCACAACACCAAAAAATGTTGATTGAAGGAATTAGATATATGTGAGCGCTGCCGCGTGCAAACCCTCTTCAGTAATTATAATATTTCTGTATATATACCTAGACACTCGCTATAGTTAGGTTTTTAATATTACTTAAAGAAGAACAAAGCACGATTGTTCTGTGCACTGGCCGTAGGAGAATTACTATAACAGAAAATATTTTAGAAGTAAATTGGTTTCGAACCCCGACCTCTATAGGTGAAGATAAGACAACTCTCGCCAGCTCACACGTGCCAACGCTCTTACTTTCTGCTCCATCGCACAACACCAAAAAATGTTGATTGAAGGAATTAGATATATGTGAGCGCTGCCGCGTGCAAACCCTCTTCAGTAATTATAATATTTCTGTATATATACCTAGACACTCGCTATAGTTAGGTTTTTAATATTACTTAAAGAAGAACAAAGCACGATTGTTCTGTGCACTGGCCGTAGGAGAATTACTATAACAGAAAATATTTTAGAAGTAAATTGGTTTCGAACCCCGACCTCTATAGGTGAAGATAAGACAACTCTCGCCAGCTCACACGTGCCAACGCTCTTACTTTCTGCTCCATCGCACAACACCAAAAAATGTTGATTGAAGGAATTAGATATATGTGAGCGCTGCCGCGTGCAAACCCTCTTCAGTAATTATAATATTTCTGTATATATACCTAGACACTCGCTATAGTTAGGTTTTTAATATTACTTAAAGAAGAACAAAGCACGATTGTTCTGTGCACTGGCCGTAGGAGAATTACTATAACAGAAAATATTTTAGAAGTAAATTGGTTTCGAACCCCGACCTCTATAGGTGAAGATAAGACAACTCTCGCCAGCTCACACGTGCCAACGCTCTTACTTTCTGCTCCATCGCACAACACCAAAAAATGTTGATTGAAGGAATTAGATATATGTGAGCGCTGCCGCGTGCAAACCCTCTTCAGTAATTATAATATTTCTGTATATATACCTAGACACTCGCTATAGTTAGGTTTTTAATATTACTTAAAGAAGAACAAAGCACGATTGTTCTGTGCACTGGCCGTAGGAGAATTACTATAACAGAAAATATTTTAGAAGTAAATTGGTTTCGAACCCCGACCTCTATAGGTGAAGATAAGACAACTCTCGCCAGCTCACACGTGCCAACGCTCTTACTTTCTGCTCCATCGCACAACACCAAAAAATGTTGATTGAAGGAATTAGATATATGTGAGCGCTGCCGCGTGCAAACCCTCTTCAGTAATTATAATATTTCTGTATATATACCTAGACACTCGCTATAGTTAGGTTTTTAATATTACTTAAAGAAGAACAAAGCACGATTGTTCTGTGCACTGGCCGTAGGAGAATTACTATAACAGAAAATATTTTAGAAGTAAATTGGTTTCGAACCCCGACCTCTATAGGTGAAGATAAGACAACTCTCGCCAGCTCACACGTGCCAACGCTCTTACTTTCTGCTCCATCGCACAACACCAAAAAATGTTGATTGAAGGAATTAGATATATGTGAGCGCTGCCGCGTGCAAACCCTCTTCAGTAATTATAATATTTCTGTATATATACCTAGACACTCGCTATAGTTAGGTTTTTAATATTACTTAAAGAAGAACAAAGCACGATTGTTCTGTGCACTGGCCGTAGGAGAATTACTATAACAGAAAATATTTTAGAAGTAAATTGGTTTCGAACCCCGACCTCTATAGGTGAAGATAAGACAACTCTCGCCAGCTCACACGTGCCAACGCTCTTACTTTCTGCTCCATCGCACAACACCAAAAAATGTTGATTGAAGGAATTAGATATATGTGAGCGCTGCCGCGTGCAAACCCTCTTCAGTAATTATAATATTTCTGTATATATACCTAGACACTCGCTATAGTTAGGTTTTTAATATTACTTAAAGAAGAACAAAGCACGATTGTTCTGTGCACTGGCCGTAGGAGAATTACTATAACAGAAAATATTTTAGAAGTAAATTGGTTTCGAACCCCGACCTCTATAGGTGAAGATAAGACAACTCTCGCCAGCTCACACGTGCCAACGCTCTTACTTTCTGCTCCATCGCACAACACCAAAAAATGTTGATTGAAGGAATTAGATATATGTGAGCGCTGCCGCGTGCAAACCCTCTTCAGTAATTATAATATTTCTGTATATATACCTAGACACTCGCTATAGTTAGGTTTTTAATATTACTTAAAGAAGAACAAAGCACGATTGTTCTGTGCACTGGCCGTAGGAGAATTACTATAACAGAAAATATTTTAGAAGTAAATTGGTTTCGAACCCCGACCTCTATAGGTGAAGATAAGACAACTCTCGCCAGCTCACACGTGCCAACGCTCTTACTTTCTGCTCCATCGCACAACACCAAAAAATGTTGATTGAAGGAATTAGATATATGTGAGCGCTGCCGCGTGCAAACCCTCTTCAGTAATTATAATATTTCTGTATATATACCTAGACACTCGCTATAGTTAGGTTTTTAATATTACTTAAAGAAGAACAAAGCACGATTGTTCTGTGCACTGGCCGTAGGAGAATTACTATAACAGAAAATATTTTAGAAGTAAATTGGTTTCGAACCCCGACCTCTATAGGTGAAGATAAGACAACTCTCGCCAGCTCACACGTGCCAACGCTCTTACTTTCTGCTCCATCGCACAACACCAAAAAATGTTGATTGAAGGAATTAGATATATGTGAGCGCTGCCGCGTGCAAACCCTCTTCAGTAATTATAATATTTCTGTATATATACCTAGACACTCGCTATAGTTAGGTTTTTAATATTACTTAAAGAAGAACAAAGCACGATTGTTCTGTGCACTGGCCGTAGGAGAATTACTATAACAGAAAATATTTTAGAAGTAAATTGGTTTCGAACCCCGACCTCTATAGGTGAAGATAAGACAACTCTCGCCAGCTCACACGTGCCAACGCTCTTACTTTCTGCTCCATCGCACAACACCAAAAAATGTTGATTGAAGGAATTAGATATATGTGAGCGCTGCCGCGTGCAAACCCTCTTCAGTAATTATAATATTTCTGTATATATACCTAGACACTCGCTATAGTTAGGTTTTTAATATTACTTAAAGAAGAACAAAGCACGATTGTTCTGTGCACTGGCCGTAGGAGAATTACTATAACAGAAAATATTTTAGAAGTAAATTGGTTTCGAACCCCGACCTCTATAGGTGAAGATAAGACAACTCTCGCCAGCTCACACGTGCCAACGCTCTTACTTTCTGCTCCATCGCACAACACCAAAAAATGTTGATTGAAGGAATTAGATATATGTGAGCGCTGCCGCGTGCAAACCCTCTTCAGTAATTATAATATTTCTGTATATATACCTAGACACTCGCTATAGTTAGGTTTTTAATATTACTTAAAGAAGAACAAAGCACGATTGTTCTGTGCACTGGCCGTAGGAGAATTACTATAACAGAAAATATTTTAGAAGTAAATTGGTTTCGAACCCCGACCTCTATAGGTGAAGATAAGACAACTCTCGCCAGCTCACACGTGCCAACGCTCTTACTTTCTGCTCCATCGCACAACACCAAAAAATGTTGATTGAAGGAATTAGATATATGTGAGCGCTGCCGCGTGCAAACCCTCTTCAGTAATTATAATATTTCTGTATATATACCTAGACACTCGCTATAGTTAGGTTTTTAATATTACTTAAAGAAGAACAAAGCACGATTGTTCTGTGCACTGGCCGTAGGAGAATTACTATAACAGAAAATATTTTAGAAGTAAATTGGTTTCGAACCCCGACCTCTATAGGTGAAGATAAGACAACTCTCGCCAGCTCACACGTGCCAACGCTCTTACTTTCTGCTCCATCGCACAACACCAAAAAATGTTGATTGAAGGAATTAGATATATGTGAGCGCTGCCGCGTGCAAACCCTCTTCAGTAATTATAATATTTCTGTATATATACCTAGACACTCGCTATAGTTAGGTTTTTAATATTACTTAAAGAAGAACAAAGCACGATTGTTCTGTGCACTGGCCGTAGGAGAATTACTATAACAGAAAATATTTTAGAAGTAAATTGGTTTCGAACCCCGACCTCTATAGGTGAAGATAAGACAACTCTCGCCAGCTCACACGTGCCAACGCTCTTACTTTCTGCTCCATCGCACAACACCAAAAAATGTTGATTGAAGGAATTAGATATATGTGAGCGCTGCCGCGTGCAAACCCTCTTCAGTAATTATAATATTTCTGTATATATACCTAGACACTCGCTATAGTTAGGTTTTTAATATTACTTAAAGAAGAACAAAGCACGATTGTTCTGTGCACTGGCCGTAGGAGAATTACTATAACAGAAAATATTTTAGAAGTAAATTGGTTTCGAACCCCGACCTCTATAGGTGAAGATAAGACAACTCTCGCCAGCTCACACGTGCCAACGCTCTTACTTTCTGCTCCATCGCACAACACCAAAAAATGTTGATTGAAGGAATTAGATATATGTGAGCGCTGCCGCGTGCAAACCCTCTTCAGTAATTATAATATTTCTGTATATATACCTAGACACTCGCTATAGTTAGGTTTTTAATATTACTTAAAGAAGAACAAAGCACGATTGTTCTGTGCACTGGCCGTAGGAGAATTACTATAACAGAAAATATTTTAGAAGTAAATTGGTTTCGAACCCCGACCTCTATAGGTGAAGATAAGACAACTCTCGCCAGCTCACACGTGCCAACGCTCTTACTTTCTGCTCCATCGCACAACACCAAAAAATGTTGATTGAAGGAATTAGATATATGTGAGCGCTGCCGCGTGCAAACCCTCTTCAGTAATTATAATATTTCTGTATATATACCTAGACACTCGCTATAGTTAGGTTTTTAATATTACTTAAAGAAGAACAAAGCACGATTGTTCTGTGCACTGGCCGTAGGAGAATTACTATAACAGAAAATATTTTAGAAGTAAATTGGTTTCGAACCCCGACCTCTATAGGTGAAGATAAGACAACTCTCGCCAGCTCACACGTGCCAACGCTCTTACTTTCTGCTCCATCGCACAACACCAAAAAATGTTGATTGAAGGAATTAGATATATGTGAGCGCTGCCGCGTGCAAACCCTCTTCAGTAATTATAATATTTCTGTATATATACCTAGACACTCGCTATAGTTAGGTTTTTAATATTACTTAAAGAAGAACAAAGCACGATTGTTCTGTGCACTGGCCGTAGGAGAATTACTATAACAGAAAATATTTTAGAAGTAAATTGGTTTCGAACCCCGACCTCTATAGGTGAAGATAAGACAACTCTCGCCAGCTCACACGTGCCAACGCTCTTACTTTCTGCTCCATCGCACAACACCAAAAAATGTTGATTGAAGGAATTAGATATATGTGAGCGCTGCCGCGTGCAAACCCTCTTCAGTAATTATAATATTTCTGTATATATACCTAGACACTCGCTATAGTTAGGTTTTTAATATTACTTAAAGAAGAACAAAGCACGATTGTTCTGTGCACTGGCCGTAGGAGAATTACTATAACAGAAAATATTTTAGAAGTAAATTGGTTTCGAACCCCGACCTCTATAGGTGAAGATAAGACAACTCTCGCCAGCTCACACGTGCCAACGCTCTTACTTTCTGCTCCATCGCACAACACCAAAAAATGTTGATTGAAGGAATTAGATATATGTGAGCGCTGCCGCGTGCAAACCCTCTTCAGTAATTATAATATTTCTGTATATATACCTAGACACTCGCTATAGTTAGGTTTTTAATATTACTTAAAGAAGAACAAAGCACGATTGTTCTGTGCACTGGCCGTAGGAGAATTACTATAACAGAAAATATTTTAGAAGTAAATTGGTTTCGAACCCCGACCTCTATAGGTGAAGATAAGACAACTCTCGCCAGCTCACACGTGCCAACGCTCTTACTTTCTGCTCCATCGCACAACACCAAAAAATGTTGATTGAAGGAATTAGATATATGTGAGCGCTGCCGCGTGCAAACCCTCTTCAGTAATTATAATATTTCTGTATATATACCTAGACACTCGCTATAGTTAGGTTTTTAATATTACTTAAAGAAGAACAAAGCACGATTGTTCTGTGCACTGGCCGTAGGAGAATTACTATAACAGAAAATATTTTAGAAGTAAATTGGTTTCGAACCCCGACCTCTATAGGTGAAGATAAGACAACTCTCGCCAGCTCACACGTGCCAACGCTCTTACTTTCTGCTCCATCGCACAACACCAAAAAATGTTGATTGAAGGAATTAGATATATGTGAGCGCTGCCGCGTGCAAACCCTCTTCAGTAATTATAATATTTCTGTATATATACCTAGACACTCGCTATAGTTAGGTTTTTAATATTACTTAAAGAAGAACAAAGCACGATTGTTCTGTGCACTGGCCGTAGGAGAATTACTATAACCGAAAATATTTTAGAAGTAAATTGGTTTCGAACCCCGACCTCTATAGGTGAAGATAAGACAACTCTCGCCAGCTCACACGTGCCAACGCTCTTACTTTCTGCTCCATCGCACAACACCAAAAAATGTTGATTGAAGGAATTAGATATATGTGAGCGCTGCCGCGTGCAAACCCTCTTCAGTAATTATAATATTTCTGTATATATACCTAGACACTCGCTATAGTTAGGTTTTTAATATTACTTAAAGAAGAACAAAGCACGATTGTTCTGTGCACTGGCCGTAGGAGAATTACTATAACAGAAAATATTTTAGAAGTAAATTGGTTTCGAACCCCGACCTCTATAGGTGAAGATAAGACAACTCTCGCCAGCTCACACGTGCCAACGCTCTTACTTTCTGCTCCATCGCACAACACCAAAAAATGTTGATTGAAGGAATTAGATATATGTGAGCGCTGCCGCGTGCAAACCCTCTTCAGTAATTATAATATTTCTGTATATATACCTAGACACTCGCTATAGTTAGGTTTTTAATATTACTTAAAGAAGAACAAAGCACGATTGTTCTGTGCACTGGCCGTAGGAGAATTACTATAACAGAAAATATTTTAGAAGTAAATTGGTTTCGAACCCCGACCTCTATAGGTGAAGATAAGACAACTCTCGCCAGCTCACACGTGCCAACGCTCTTACTTTCTGCTCCATCGCACAACACCAAAAAATGTTGATTGAAGGAATTAGATATATGTGAGCGCTGCCGCGTGCAAACCCTCTTCAGTAATTATAATATTTCTGTATATATACCTAGACACTCGCTATAGTTAGGTTTTTAATATTACTTAAAGAAGAACAAAGCACGATTGTTCTGTGCACTGGCCGTAGGAGAATTACTATAACAGAAAATATTTTAGAAGTAAATTGGTTTCGAACCCCGACCTCTATAGGTGAAGATAAGACAACTCTCGCCAGCTCACACGTGCCAACGCTCTTACTTTCTGCTCCATCGCACAACACCAAAAAATGTTGATTGAAGGAATTAGATATATGTGAGCGCTGCCGCGTGCAAACCCTCTTCAGTAATTATAATATTTCTGTATATATACCTAGACACTCGCTATAGTTAGGTTTTTAATATTACTTAAAGAAGAACAAAGCACGATTGTTCTGTGCACTGGCCGTAGGAGAATTACTATAACAGAAAATATTTTAGAAGTAAATTGGTTTCGAACCCCGACCTCTATAGGTGAAGATAAGACAACTCTCGCCAGCTCACACGTGCCAACGCTCTTACTTTCTGCTCCATCGCACAACACCAAAAAATGTTGATTGAAGGAATTAGATATATGTGAGCGCTGCCGCGTGCAAACCCTCTTCAGTAATTATAATATTTCTGTATATATACCTAGACACTCGCTATAGTTAGGTTTTTAATATTACTTAAAGAAGAACAAAGCACGATTGTTCTGTGCACTGGCCGTAGGAGAATTACTATAACAGAAAATATTTTAGAAGTAAATTGGTTTCGAACCCCGACCTCTATAGGTGAAGATAAGACAACTCTCGCCAGCTCACACGTGCCAACGCTATTACTTTCTGCTCCATCGCACAACACCAAAAAATGTTGATTGAAGGAATTAGATATATGTGAGCGCTGCCGCGTGCAAACCCTCCACACGTGCCAACGCTATTACTTTCTGCTCCATCGCACAACACCAAAAAATGTTGATTGAAGGAATTAGATATATGTGAGCGCTGCCGCGTGCAAACCCTCTTCAGTAATTATAATATTTCTGTATATATACCTAGACACTCGCTATAGTTAGGTTTTTAATATTACTTAAAGAAGAACAAAGCACGATTGTTCTGTGCACTGGCCGTAGGAGAATTACTATAACAGAAAATATTTTAGAAGTAAATTGGTTTCGAACCCCGACCTCTATAGGTGAAGATAAGACAACTCTCGCCAGCTCACACGTGCCAACGCTCTTACTTTCTGCTCCATCGCACAACACCAAAAAATGTTGATTGAAGGAATTAGATATATGTGAGCGCTGCCGCGTGCAAACCCTCTTCAGTAATTATAATATTTCTGTATATATACCTAGACACTCGCTATAGTTAGGTTTTTATAATATTACTTAAAGAAGAACAAAGCACGATTGTTCTGTGCACTGGCCGTAGGAGAATTACTATAACAGAAAATATTTTAGAAGTAAATTGGTTTCGAACCCCGACCTCTATAGGTGAAGATAAGACAACTCTCGCCAGCTCACACGTGCCAACGCTCTTACTTTCTGCTCCATCGCACAACACCAAAAAATGTTGATTGAAGGAATTAGATATATGTGAGCGCTGCCGCGTGCAAACCCTCTTCAGTAATTATAATATTTCTGTATATATACCTAGACACTCGCTATAGTTAGGTTTTTAATATTACTTAAAGAAGAACAAAGCACGATTGTTCTGTGCACTGGCCGTAGGAGAATTACTATAACAGAAAATATTTTAGAAGTAAATTGGTTTCGAACCCCGACCTCTATAGGTGAAGATAAGACAACTCTCGCCAGCTCACACGTGCCAACGCTCTTACTTTCTGCTCCATCGCACAACACCAAAAAATGTTGATTGAAGGAATTAGATATATGTGAGCGCTGCCGCGTGCAAACCCTCTTCAGTAATTATAATATTTCTGTATATATACCTAGACACTCGCTATAGTTAGGTTTTTAATATTACTTAAAGAAGAACAAAGCACGATTGTTCTGTGCACTGGCCGTAGGAGAATTACTATAACAGAAAATATTTTAGAAGTAAATTGGTTTCGAACCCCGACCTCTATAGGTGAAGATAAGACAACTCTCGCCAGCTCACACGTGCCAACGCTCTTACTTTCTGCTCCATCGCACAACACCAAAAAATGTTGATTGAAGGAATTAGATATATGTGAGCGCTGCCGCGTGCAAACCCTCTTCAGTAATTATAATATTTCTGTATATATACCTAGACACTCGCTATAGTTAGGTTTTTAATATTACTTAAAGAAGAACAAAGCACGATTGTTCTGTGCACTGGCCGTAGGAGAATTACTATAACAGAAAATATTTTAGAAGTAAATTGGTTTCGAACCCCGACCTCTATAGGTGAAGATAAGACAACTCTCGCCAGCTCACACGTGCCAACGCTCTTACTTTCTGCTCCATCGCACAACACCAAAAAATGTTGATTGAAGGAATTAGATATATGTGAGCGCTGCCGCGTGCAAACCCTCTTCAGTAATTATAATATTTCTGTATATATACCTAGACACTCGCTATAGTTAGGTTTTTAATATTACTTAAAGAAGAACAAAGCACGATTGTTCTGTGCACTGGCCGTAGGAGAATTACTATAACAGAAAATATTTTAGAAGTAAATTGGTTTCGAACCCCGACCTCTATAGGTGAAGATAAGACAACTCTCGCCAGCTCACACGTGCCAACGCTCTTACTTTCTGCTCCATCGCACAACACCAAAAAATGTTGATTGAAGGAATTAGATATATGTGAGCGCTGCCGCGTGCAAACCCTCTTCAGTAATTATAATATTTCTGTATATATACCTAGACACTCGCTATAGTTAGGTTTTTAATATTACTTAAAGAAGAACAAAGCACGATTGTTCTGTGCACTGGCCGTAGGAGAATTACTATAACAGAAAATATTTTAGAAGTAAATTGGTTTCGAACCCCGACCTCTATAGGTGAAGATAAGACAACTCTCGCCAGCTCACACGTGCCAACGCTCTTACTTTCTGCTCCATCGCACAACACCAAAAAATGTTGATTGAAGGAATTAGATATATGTGAGCGCTGCCGCGTGCAAACCCTCTTCAGTAATTATAATATTTCTGTATATATACCTAGACACTCGCTATAGTTAGGTTTTTAATATTACTTAAAGAAGAACAAAGCACGATTGTTCTGTGCACTGGCCGTAGGAGAATTACTATAACAGAAAATATTTTAGAAGTAAATTGGTTTCGAACCCCGACCTCTATAGGTGAAGATAAGACAACTCTCGCCAGCTCACACGTGCCAACGCTCTTACTTTCTGCTCCATCGCACAACACCAAAAAATGTTGATTGAAGGAATTAGATATATGTGAGCGCTGCCGCGTGCAAACCCTCTTCAGTAATTATAATATTTCTGTATATATACCTAGACACTCGCTATAGTTAGGTTTTTAATATTACTTAAAGAAGAACAAAGCACGATTGTTCTGTGCACTGGCCGTAGGAGAATTACTATAACAGAAAATATTTTAGAAGTAAATTGGTTTCGAACCCCGACCTCTATAGGTGAAGATAAGACAACTCTCGCCAGCTCACACGTGCCAACGCTCTTACTTTCTGCTCCATCGCACAACACCAAAAAATGTTGATTGAAGGAATTAGATATATGTGAGCGCTGCCGCGTGCAAACCCTCTTCAGTAATTATAATATTTCTGTATATATACCTAGACACTCGCTATAGTTAGGTTTTTAATATTACTTAAAGAAGAACAAAGCACGATTGTTCTGTGCACTGGCCGTAGGAGAATTACTATAACAGAAAATATTTTAGAAGTAAATTGGTTTCGAACCCCGACCTCTATAGGTGAAGATAAGACAACTCTCGCCAGCTCACACGTGCCAACGCTCTTACTTTCTGCTCCATCGCACAACACCAAAAAATGTTGATTGAAGGAATTAGATATATGTGAGCGCTGCCGCGTGCAAACCCTCTTCAGTAATTATAATATTTCTGTATATATACCTAGACACTCGCTATAGTTAGGTTTTTAATATTACTTAAAGAAGAACAAAGCACGATTGTTCTGTGCACTGGCCGTAGGAGAATTACTATAACAGAAAATATTTTAGAAGTAAATTGGTTTCGAACCCCGACCTCTATAGGTGAAGATAAGACAACTCTCGCCAGCTCACACGTGCCAACGCTCTTACTTTCTGCTCCATCGCACAACACCAAAAAATGTTGATTGAAGGAATTAGATATATGTGAGCGCTGCCGCGTGCAAACCCTCTTCAGTAATTATAATATTTCTGTATATATACCTAGACACTCGCTATAGTTAGGTTTTTAATATTACTTAAAGAAGAACAAAGCACGATTGTTCTGTGCACTGGCCGTAGGAGAATTACTATAACAGAAAATATTTTAGAAGTAAATTGGTTTCGAACCCCGACCTCTATAGGTGAAGATAAGACAACTCTCGCCAGCTCACACGTGCCAACGCTCTTACTTTCTGCTCCATCGCACAACACCAAAAAATGTTGATTGAAGGAATTAGATATATGTGAGCGCTGCCGCGTGCAAACCCTCTTCAGTAATTATAATATTTCTGTATATATACCTAGACACTCGCTATAGTTAGGTTTTTAATATTACTTAAAGAAGAACAAAGCACGATTGTTCTGTGCACTGGCCGTAGGAGAATTACTATAACAGAAAATATTTTAGAAGTAAATTGGTTTCGAACCCCGACCTCTATAGGTGAAGATAAGACAACTCTCGCCAGCTCACACGTGCCAACGCTCTTACTTTCTGCTCCATCGCACAACACCAAAAAATGTTGATTGAAGGAATTAGATATATGTGAGCGCTGCCGCGTGCAAACCCTCTTCAGTAATTATAATATTTCTGTATATATACCTAGACACTCGCTATAGTTAGGTTTTTAATATTACTTAAAGAAGAACAAAGCACGATTGTTCTGTGCACTGGCCGTAGGAGAATTACTATAACAGAAAATATTTTAGAAGTAAATTGGTTTCGAACCCCGACCTCTATAGGTGAAGATAAGACAACTCTCGCCAGCTCACACGTGCCAACGCTCTTACTTTCTGCTCCATCGCACAACACCAAAAAATGTTGATTGAAGGAATTAGATATATGTGAGCGCTGCCGCGTGCAAACCCTCTTCAGTAATTATAATATTTCTGTATATATACCTAGACACTCGCTATAGTTAGGTTTTTAATATTACTTAAAGAAGAACAAAGCACGATTGTTCTGTGCACTGGCCGTAGGAGAATTACTATAACAGAAAATATTTTAGAAGTAAATTGGTTTCGAACCCCGACCTCTATAGGTGAAGATAAGACAACTCTCGCCAGCTCACACGTGCCAACGCTCTTACTTTCTGCTCCATCGCACAACACCAAAAAATGTTGATTGAAGGAATTAGATATATGTGAGCGCTGCCGCGTGCAAACCCTCTTCAGTAATTATAATATTTCTGTATATATACCTAGACACTCGCTATAGTTAGGTTTTTAATATTACTTAAAGAAGAACAAAGCACGATTGTTCTGTGCACTGGCCGTAGGAGAATTACTATAACAGAAAATATTTTAGAAGTAAATTGGTTTCGAACCCCGACCTCTATAGGTGAAGATAAGACAACTCTCGCCAGCTCACACGTGCCAACGCTCTTACTTTCTGCTCCATCGCACAACACCAAAAAATGTTGATTGAAGGAATTAGATATATGTGAGCGCTGCCGCGTGCAAACCCTCTTCAGTAATTATAATATTTCTGTATATATACCTAGACACTCGCTATAGTTAGGTTTTTAATATTACTTAAAGAAGAACAAAGCACGATTGTTCTGTGCACTGGCCGTAGGAGAATTACTATAACAGAAAATATTTTAGAAGTAAATTGGTTTCGAACCCCGACCTCTATAGGTGAAGATAAGACAACTCTCGCCAGCTCACACGTGCCAACGCTCTTACTTTCTGCTCCATCGCACAACACCAAAAAATGTTGATTGAAGGAATTAGATATATGTGAGCGCTGCCGCGTGCAAACCCTCTTCAGTAATTATAATATTTCTGTATATATACCTAGACACTCGCTATAGTTAGGTTTTTAATATTACTTAAAGAGGGTTAGGGTTAGGGTTAGGTTTAGAGTTAGGATTAGGGTTAGGGGACCCTAATAAGCTCTGGCCTAGGGAGAATTACTTTCGCTCTTTAACTTACTTCTGACAATGAAGTCACTTAAATTTTTATTTCTGCAATAAGCTGTAATGAATTTATGAGAAAATATGGCTGGGAATATCTGCTGAATTTCGAGATACCCTTGTTTCATTAGTTTGGCAACTTGTGTTGCTTTTGTGTTATATGTAATGACAAACGGGATTAGTTTTTCAAACTCTTCATGTAAATTTAGGCCCCCGGGCATTAATGATTTAAGTTTTTGTATCCAATACTGTTCTCTTTTCGTTAGTTTGTCTTTATCCGCTACATATTCAATTGGCGTGATACAACAATCGTTAATCGAATGATCTGAGGTATTAAAATGGTTAGGAACGGTTTTATTTGCCTTGTGTCTGATATCAAATCTGTGTCTAGTGAATCTATCTCTTAATGTAAGACTGGTCTGTCCCACATATTGTATTCCACATTTCTTACATGTGATGAGGTATATGACGTTTTTAGAATCGCATGAAAGATTTTGCTTAATATAAAAGGTTTGATTAGTCTGCTGACTTTTGAAAATGTGTGTTTCCTGTAAAAATGGGCAAGTGCTGCAGCGACTGCTATTACATGGTTTTGCTTTAGCTACTCCGTGTAGTTTGGTATCAAAATTTTCTATTGCATTGTTCTTAATTTGTCTGAGAAAGTGCTTGGAATACCCTCGTGTTCTTAAAACTCTAAACAGTGTGTTTGTAGCCCTCTGAAAATCTACCTTCCTAGAACAAATTCTGTCAAATCTAATAATTTGTGATTTTAGGATCCCCTTAAAGGTGTGCTTAGGGTGAAAAGAAGATTTATGCAGTAACTGATGTGTGTCTGTGGACTTAAAGAATACCTTTGTATCTAAAATACCGGTATTTCCAAACATGGGTCCTTTAAAAACGGTTGTATCCAGAAAATCGACAGAAGTGTCGCTGACGATAGCTTTAAGTTTTACGGAAGGATGGAAATTATTTAAAGTTTGGATAAATTGATCAAACTCGTCCTTGGAATAAGTCCAAATCAGAAAAATATCATCCAGAAACCTTAAATATACTGCGGGAAGAAGTTGACAACTATTGAATGCGGCTTTTTCCCACTCTGCCATAAAAATATTTGCATAACTTGGGGCGAATTTCTTTCCCATAGCTGTTCCTGAAATTTGTAGATACCAATTGCCATTAAATTCAAAATCATTGTTTTCTAAACACAGTTTCAATAGTTCCAAAATTTCTAAATCTGGTCTACTTGGGTTTGGATTCGCCTTGAAACTGTTAAACACCGCCTTCAATCCATCCTTAATATCAATATTTGTGTACATACTTTCAACATCCAAAGTGGCAAGAAAGCTGTTTGAAGGTAATTTGATATCTCTAATTTTTTCTAAAAAGTCCGTAGTATCTCTGAGATATGATGTGTGTTTAGCTGCCAATGGTGCTAAGAATGAGTCTATATATTCCGAAATGCGATATGATTCACTCCCCACATCAGATATTATTGGTCTTCCTGGTGGAATTTGAAACGGAATAGACCAGGATTCGGGGCTTTTGTGAATTTTTGGTAAAGTATAAATATGCCTTGGCCTCGGGTTCTCGGCTGGTGTTAAGTACTGCACCTGTTTTTTACTGATCTTTTTGTTGTTTACCAGCCGATGTATGATGTTAGTTATTTGTTTACTTGTAGTATGATAAATAGGTTGATCTAATTTCCTGTAATGCTTAGAATTAGCAAGTTGTCGATCTATTTCCCAAATATAATCCTTTTTATCTAAGATAACCGTTGCTGAACCTTTGTCCGCCTTTTTAATAACAATGTCAGAGTCATTGCGAAGTGTTTGTAAAGCTGCTAACTCGTTAGTCGGAAGATTAGGTGTTTCTCTTCTCATTTGCATCTTAGAAACCCTTTTAAAGATACGGTCGGTTATCTCTCGAATTGATGGTGTAAGGGTTGAAGGCGGTGGGCACCAATTGCTTTTATCTGTGAAAGGCGTCTTAATCATAGTTTTCTTTGAATGAAAGAATTTATTGATCATTAATTTTCTAGTGAATTCTTTAATTGGTTTCGTAATTTCGCAGTGATCAATATATTTTGGTGCTGGAATGAATTTCAAACCCTTTTCTAAAAGTGATTTCTCCGAAATAGAAAGTCTCCTAGAGCTTAGGTTCACGACACTGCTACCTAATTGTGTTTCATTGTCCTGGCTGTGCCCTTCTGGACTGGACAAAAAACCGACTTGTACACCCTGAGTTGATGTACCCATTTATTGACGATGCTGTTGGCTGTTCTGGGGCACCAATGAATCCCGTCTGACTCAAAAAAGCAACCACCCCTGATATTGCTATCTAGGTGGCTTACTCCTTGCACCGTGATTTTAGTCAAATGTTCGTTGAGTTTCCTGATGTTGAACGCTTCTCGTGGTCTTATTTCATCCATGGTGTTGGAAACTGGGGTTTGTGCCAGGAATATTTCCGAGTCTGGGAATGCTGCTTTAGCGATCTGTGCTAAATTCGTCATGCTTTGCGCCACTCCGGTGTTGTTGTTGTTATCCCTGTCATTAATCCCTACGTGAATAATTATTTCCTTTGGTTTGTCTTGGTGTTGGTAATTCCTAAACATGGCTTGAAAATGACATATTCTTGCTCCCGGATACGACTCAATTTGTAGGTGTTTGTTGCCAGTTTCATTCCTAATTCGGGATACGTTTGAGTCTCCAATTATCACTGTTGAATGGGTAAATCTCGGTAATTTCCATTCCGCTTTGTTGCCACGGTGTCGTGTAAATCGTGTTACCTTCGGTGGGTTAGGGTTAGGGTTAGGGTTAGGTTTAGAGTTAGGATTAGGGTTAGGGGACCCTAATAAGCTCTGGTTAGGGTTAGGGTTTGGTTAGGGTTAGGGTTAGGGTTAGGGTTAGGGTTAGGGTTAGGGTTAGGGTTAGGGTTAGGGTTAGGGTTTAGGGTTAGGGTTAGGGTTAGGGTTAGGGTTAGGGTTAGGGTTAGGGTTTAGGGTTAGGGTTAGGGTTAGGGTTAGGGTTAGGGTTAGGGTTAGGGTTAGGGTTAGGGTTAGGGTTAGGGTTAGGGTTAGGGTTAGGGTTAGGGTTAGGTTAGGGTTAGGGTTAGGGTTAGGGTTTAGGGTTAGGGTTAGGGTTAGGGTTAGGGTTTAGAGTTAGGGTTTAGGGTTAGGGTTAGGGTTAGGGTTAGGGTTAGGGTTAGGGTTAGGGTTAGGGTTAGGGTTAGGGTTAGGGTTAGGGTTAGGGTTAGGGTTAGGGTTAGGGTTAGGGTTAGGGTTAGGGTTAGGGTTAGGGTTAGGGTTAGGGTTAGGGTTAGGGTTAGGGTTAGGGTTAGGGTTAGGGTTAGGGTTAGGTTAGGGTTAGGGTTTAGGGTTAGGGTTAGGGTTAGGGTTAGGGTTAGGGTTTAGGGTTAGGGTTAGGGTTAGGGTTAGGGTTAGGGTTAGGGTTAGGGTTAGGGTTAGGGTTAGGGTTAGGGTTAGGGTTAGGGTTAGGGTTAGGGTTAGGGTTAGGGTTAGGGTTAGGGTTAGGGTTAGGGTTAGGGTTAGGGTTAGGGTTAGGGTTAGGGTTAGGGTTAGGGTTAGGGTTAGGGTTAGGGTTAGGGTTAGGGTTAGGGTTAGGGTTAGGGTTAGGGTTAGGGTTAGGGTTAGGGTTAGGGTTAGGGTTAGGGTTAGGGTTAGGGTTAGGGTTAGGGTTAGGGTTAGGGTTAGGGTTAGGGTTAGGGTTAGGGTTAGGGTTAGGGTTAGGGTTAGGGTTAGGGTTAGGGTTAGGGTTAGGGTTAGGGTTAGGGTTAGGGTTAGGGTTAGGGTTAGGGTTAGGGTTAGGGTTAGGGTTAGGGTTAGGGTTAGGGTTAGGGTTAGGGTTAGGGTTAGGGTTAGGGTTAGGGTTAGGGTTAGGGTTAGGGTTAGGGTTAGGGTTAGGGTTAGGGTTAGGGTTAGGGTTAGGGTTAGGGTTAGGGTTAGGGTTAGGGTTAGGGTTAGGGTTAGGGTTAGGGTTAGGGTTAGGGTTAGGGTTAGGGTTAGGGTTAGGGTTAGGGTTAGGGTTAGGGTTAGGGTTAGGGTTAGGGTTAGGGTTAGGGTTAGGGTTAGGGTTAGGGTTAGGGTTAGGGTTAGGGTTAGGGTTAGGGTTAGGGTTAGGGTTAGGGTTAGGGTTAGGGTTAGGGTTAGGGTTAGGGTTAGGGTTAGGGTTAGGGTTAGGGTTAGGGTTAGGGTTAGGGTTAGGGTTAGGGTTAGGGTTAGGGTTAGGGTTAGGGTTAGGGTTAGGGTTAGGGTTAGGGTTAGGGTTAGGGTTAGGGTTAGGGTTAGGGTTAGGGTTAGGGTTAGGGTTAGGGTTAGGGTTAGGGTTAGGGTTAGGGTTAGGGTTAGGGTTAGGGTTAGGGTTAGGGTTAGGGTTAGGGTTAGGGTTAGGGTTAGGGTTAGGGTTAGGGTTAGGGTTAGGGTTAGGGTTAGGGTTAGGGTTAGGGTTAGGGTTAGGGTTAGGGTTAGGGTTAGGGTTAGGGTTAGGGTTAGGGTTAGGGTTAGGGTTAGGGTTAGGGTTAGGGTTAGGGTTAGGGTTAGGGTTAGGGTTAGGGTTAGGGTTAGGGTTAGGGTTAGGGTTAGGGTTAGGGTTAGGGTTAGGGTTAGGGTTAGGGTTAGGGTTAGGGTTAGGGTTAGGGTTAGGGTTAGGGTTAGGGTTAGGGTTAGGGTTAGGGTTAGGGTTAGGGTTAGGGTTAGGGTTAGGGTTAGGGTTAGGGTTAGGGTTAGGGTTAGGGTTAGGGTTAGGGTTAGGGTTAGGGTTAGGGTTAGGGTTAGGGTTAGGGTTAGGGTTAGGGTTAGGGTTAGGGTTAGGGTTAGGGTTAGGGTTAGGGTTAGGGTTAGGGTTAGGGTTAGGGTTAGGGTTAGGGTTAGGGTTAGGGTTAGGGTTAGGGTTAGGGTTAGGGTTAGGGTTAGGGTTAGGGTTAGGGTTAGGGTTAGGGTTAGGGTTAGGGTTAGGGTTAGGGTTAGGGTTAGGGTTAGGGTTAGGGTTAGGGTTAGGGTTAGGGTTAGGGTTAGGGTTAGGGTTAGGGTTAGGGTTAGGGTTAGGGTTAGGGTTAGGGTTAGGGTTAGGGTTAGGGTTAGGGTTAGGGTTAGGGTTAGGGTTAGGGTTAGGGTTAGGGTTAGGGTTAGGGTTAGGGTTAGGGTTAGGGTTAGGGTTAGGGTTAGGGTTAGGGTTAGGGTTAGGGTTAGGGTTAGGGTTAGGGTTAGGGTTAGGGTTAGGGTTAGGGTTAGGGTTAGGGTTAGGGTTAGGGTTAGGGTTAGGGTTAGGGTTAGGGTTAGGGTTAGGGTTAGGGTTAGGGTTAGGGTTAGGGTTAGGGTTAGGGTTAGGGTTAGGGTTAGGGTTAGGGTTAGGGTTAGGGTTAGGGTTAGGGTTAGGGTTAGGGTTAGGGTTAGGGTTAGGGTTAGGGTTAGGGTTAGGGTTAGGGTTAGGGTTAGGGTTAGGGTTAGGGTTAGGGTTAGGGTTAGGGTTAGGGTTAGGGTTAGGGTTAGGGTTAGGGTTAGGGTTAGGGTTAGGGTTAGGGTTAGGGTTAGGGTTAGGGTTAGGGTTAGGGTTAGGGTTAGGGTTAGGGTTAGGGTTAGGGTTAGGGTTAGGGTTAGGGTTAGGGTTAGGGTTAGGGTTAGGGTTAGGGTTAGGGTTAGGGTTAGGGTTAGGGTTAGGGTTAGGGTTAGGGTTAGGGTTAGGGTTAGGGTTAGGGTTAGGGTTAGGGTTAGGGTTAGGGTTAGGGTTAGGGTTAGGGTTAGGGTTAGGGTTAGGGTTAGGGTTAGGGTTAGGGTTAGGGTTAGGGTTAGGGTTAGGGTTAGGGTTAGGGTTAGGGTTAGGGTTAGGGTTAGGGTTAGGGTTAGGGTTAGGGTTAGGGTTAGGGTTAGGGTTAGGGTTAGGGTTAGGGTTAGGGTTAGGGTTAGGGTTAGGGTTAGGGTTAGGGTTAGGGTTAGGGTTAGGGTTAGGGTTAGGGTTAGGGTTAGGGTTAGGGTTAGGGTTAGGGTTAGGGTTAGGGTTAGGGTTAGGGTTAGGGTTAGGGTTAGGGTTAGGGTTAGGGTTAGGGTTAGGGTTAGGGTTAGGGTTAGGGTTAGGGTTAGGGTTAGGGTTAGGGTTAGGGTTAGGGTTAGGGTTAGGGTTAGGGTTAGGGTTAGGGTTAGGGTTAGGGTTAGGGTTAGGGTTAGGGTTAGGGTTAGGGTTAGGGTTAGGGTTAGGGTTAGGGTTAGGGTTAGGGTTAGGGTTAGGGTTAGGGTTAGGGTTAGGGTTAGGGTTAGGGTTAGGGTTAGGGTTAGGG
>JAQISU010000610.1:0-94198 GCA_029339505.1 Unio delphinus
CTCTCTCTCTCTCTCTCTCTCTCTCTCTCTCTCCTCTCTCTCTCTCTCTCTCTCTCTCTCTCTCTCTCTCTCTCTTCATCGCTCTCTCTTCATCGCTCTCTCTCGTTCTATTACTCTCTAGAACATTCTCTCTCTCTCTCTCTCTCTCTCTCTCTCTCTCTCTCTCTCTCTCTCTCTCTCTCTCTCTCCTCAATATCTCTCTCTTGATATCTCTCTCTCGATAACTCTCGATCTGTATTGAACTCTAGTTTTCTCTTGGTCTATCTTGATATCTAGATCTTTCTCGATCTCTCTTGATCTCGTAATTTTTCTCAATTTTCCGATTACTTGATCTCTTGTTTGTGCCCTCTGACGTCTTCGTATACAAAAATGTAGTGGGAAACAGCTGATCTGTTTCTGAGTCATATCTTTCCAAATGTGGATCTTGACATCGGTTCTTACGATGAAGGAGGAAATATATACTCATTTTCTTCCTGTCAGTAAATTGTTTTTTTTTTTTCAGTGTCAGCATTTGTAAAAAAAAATGTTACGTGTTTAACAAATAATGTATTTCCCTGAAGAAGAAGAAAAAAAAAACAATGTAGAAATGAAAGATAAAAAAGAACTGACGGTTTTAAGAATCAAACCCAAAGGTAATCTAAAAATATTTCATGATTTAAATTTGAAAAGTCCTAGAAATGAAATGTTCTAATGAATTCAAGTTTGAGTCTCAATGAAAATTCAAGGTGGAAGACGATGACGTATGATGTAGTATGTATAGTGTTCTATCTACAGTTCCTTGTAGAAACATTACGGTGTTGGAAATCCGAAAAATATTATCAAGAGCCATCTTTATCCAAGAATTTTGTATGATCACTAAAATATTTCCAGAGAAACGAGATACTCTTTTAATATCCAAACAATCTGAAGAAAAAAACAGTATTAAATAAAACTCGACTGGACACAACAGAAGAAAATAACGTAAGCCTAGACTGACATTATTTCTCTAAAAGAAAGGTTATGCAGTAATTGGAAACGCAAATAGGTACCAGTATGAATGTAATGTAATGTATGTTTATATCACGTACTCCTAACATGACTCTGACAAAACCAATCATTTTACTCTAAGAATAATAAAAAAGAAGAAAAGTTGTTTACTTCACCAGAAATATTCACAAGTCTAGGGTCACGTATCCAATACAGCATCGATCTCTGTTTTTTGAAATCATAATTTGTTTATGTGGTCGTTACGAATTTTGAACTAAGGTCAGGATCTAGGTCAGCCTTTGGTGTTTACGAAGACAAATTCAGGTCAACTGATTTTCTGGACAAATTTCCAAATCACGCATACATTATATTATAATAGCATGTAACAGAATAACGAAAATAAAACAGACAAACAAACAATTAAATTTAAATAAATATAAGTTGAAGCAGATCTACGTAACATAAAGACCATTGATGAAAAATTATAATATTGAAAAGTAAATCACAGTGAAATAACGTTTTCGAAAACGATTATCAAATCAATTGTAACTCATGTATCCTGTGCACTAATGAGTAACGCGATCGTGAGAACATAGTTTGGAAGATATGTTAAAAATCGGCTTTTACTGCCGTTGCATCGTCGTAAATCAATCAACCAATTAAAAACAAGCCATGTGGGAATAAAAAAAGACATGCATAACGGGAGAACCCATCTATAATTTACGATCGAATCGTATCGCAGCCTTGCCACTTCGGTGAATGGCGATAACATTCATAAATATGAAATTAAGCAAACGCCATTTCACAGAAGACAAAATTTACCACCAAGCTATCATATAATATAAAGTGGGTTAAAGCCCCAACCATCAGGCCCCGCCGCACAAGGTGGCACAGATTATAACAACTATGGGTGTGTCACGGACCTCGGGTTGAATATCGTCAAACTTTGGGAATCTCAGCACCTACACATCTGGCGAAAACCAGTGGAGTGATATGAAAAGAGCTAAGACTGAATATACCAAGTCGCATGACAGTGTGGGGTTTACGTTTTGATTGTTTTTGAAGATAAAAAAACTTTCGATAACTTAATTTAAATACAAATATGATCCTTATATGCCGCCATCAAAATATAATTGATACTGTTTTATGTATGATATACTGTATGATAATAAATTAAAATGAGATACAAATACTCACGGACTGGTTTCAGTATAAGGCGATTGATGTACACGTTGTACTCGAAATTCCAACATGAATGTGTGTCATCTTAAAACACATTTGTAACTTGATGAGTTTCCCTAATTAAAGATATGATAAAACATTATTGGTTGGTAGGGACCACTATTATGTAAAACTAGGCTAGATTTTACAATAAGTAATGTTTTGACGTTTCGACGTTCCGGATGACGTTTTAAATTTCTTGCCGAGTCCGTTGACTACTTGTCACTCTCGGACATACAATAGTCTAGTTTGTGGACCGATTTTCGCTCGATTACCAGACCTAATGCCCCGAAGAATGTGTACGCCTGGAACGGTGTTTCACTATTCATGTGGTATATTGTCTATAAATGCGTGTATCGATTCGCACTCATCATTAAATACTATCATTGATGGGGACTTTTTTTTTAGCGTAGTTAACACATCAGTAATACGTCCAGCGATGGATGAAATGATGCTGGCGAAAGCGGCGAACGCACATCTTAAGTGTCTGCCTTACAGTAGCTTCAAAATGAGGATTTTATCACAAGATAAATGGAAGATAATTATCTTGATAACGGAACAGAATAACATTCACATTTGCCGTAATAGGAGCCAATAGAGATCAGGAAGGACTAAAGAAAAAAAACAGGCACTTTTCGTTAAAGTTACACTCCGGTGGCCTAGTTGTTAGAGCGTCAGTCTCAGATGTGGGAGTTCGCGGGTTCGAACCCCAGCCAAGTCATACCAAAGACTCATAAAATGATAATGACAGCTGCCTCAAAGATGCTCAGCAAAAAGATGTAAGTATTAGGACTTGATGACCTGGTATCAGGATCATGAGACTGGGTAGGATATGATGCTACATGTTTGTTTCATGATGCCCCAATGCTATACATCACTATAAACTGCTACACTGCAGACATCGTAACAATATCACTGGGAAATTGTTAAAGCAACGTTAAAATTCCTAATCACACACACACACACACACACACACACACACACACACACACACACACACAGAGAGTTAAAGTTAATAGTGATCCACGCAAACCAGAATTAATGTGCCTTCAAGATGGTTAAATACTAATTAACAATATTAATGAAATTATTGAACACCAGTCAATTAAAATAAATAATGGACACAAAAACATTCCTATATTAAATATACATACGACCCAGACTGAGCCATATCTCTACTTCGGATATAGTAACAATAGATGATTATAAAATAAGATTTGGCGATTTCAAAGCTCATAGCGAACCGTGGGGATGAAATGACCAGGATACGAAAGGGAGAAATATCAAGAAATGGGTCACTCAGAACACCTTAGCAGCACTTAACAATGCCGGGCGTATTAGGTTAAGTCCTGAAAACGGAATGCTTTCAGCCACATACATAACATTATGTACGGCCATAATGGCAAAAATTGCAGATAGGGCAGTTGACATTATCCAAAATATAACAGCGCATATAACTACGTTATTCAATATCTCAGTATGAAGATATAACAAAGCGAATTGGGAATCATTTCGATCTATCTGAGTGGGTATCGCTGAGGACCTTTGTATGCAATAATACATAAATATTTAGCAATGATGTATGTTGAAGCACCACCACCACCTCTCTCTCTCTCTCTCTCTCTCTCTCTCTCTCTCTCTCTCTCTCTCTCTCTCTCTCTCTCTCTCTCTCTCTCTCTCTCAGGTCGCAAAATAATAATAATGATAATAATAATAATAATAATAATAATAATAATAATAATAATAATAATAATAATAGTAAGAAGAAGAAGAAGTAAATGAAGAAGATTGAGGACTTTTTATAGCGCCTAATCTTTAGAAGCTCTAAGCGCTTTACAACATGCATAATGATATGACTACAAAACAAAAACAATCAAACACCATGAAATTAGAAAACATTTTTTATAAATTAAAAAAATGCTGAAAATATTTAAGGTCGGTATGGCGTTATTTCGAAATAGTATTTCGTTATTTAGAAATGCTATTTCGTTATTATGAAATACTATTTCGTTATTTGTAACTGTTATTTTGTTATTTCGAAATAGTATTTCGTTATGCTTTTTCGTTATTTCGAAATACTATTTCAATTAAATAAAATACTATTTCGTTATATCGAAATACTACTTCGTTATTTTGATATGCTATTTCGTTATTTCTAAATTATATTTCGTTTAAACGAAATACTGTATCGTTATTTCGAAATAGTAAACATGGAACCAATGCTCTGCTTGTAGTTATATCCAAATCATTTTAATATATGTAGCATTATCCCACCCACCTCAAACTATTTTAAACAATTATTGATTAGCATCATTTTCTAGAAAACTAGGCTCAGTATTAGCCTGAGCTTTTCTACCTCTTGGTTCGCCTTTTTGTTAGAATTGAGAAAGGTGGGCTTATATTTATTCTTACCACCTGATGAAACCTAAATTCTTGCATTTCTTGATTAACAATAGCGCCAAATGAGAAGGGAAATATCTGCAATGGAAGTAGTGACGAGAAATACACTAAAATCTTATACAAATTAGGGTTCAGGAAACAACAGTGTCTGCCAAGAAAATGGAGAACTGTAGCTTGTAATTTTGATTAGTTCTGTTTAATTAGGACTTGCTGGACAAACAGTGGTTTCCTTTATTGGCCTATCTACTGTGGTGACGTAGAGTGCAGTCTTAGAATTGTATCCCTCAGAAAAGATCACAAGGAATATATCCAGCATATGTTATATATGTTTCAAATAATTTTTTAATTCAAATAATAAGTTCAGATCAAACTTACAGCAGGGATGTGGCAGCGTGAAGGTTTTAGCGCCCGGAGGCAATATTGTTTGGTGGATCCAAAACCGATCCAAACAGGGGCAATACTCTTTAGTGGCAGCCATCTACGGTGTCTCTCATAATAGTTTTATGTCAGTTGCCAACCTCACTACTCCTTCTTTTCTTGTGAAGAATTGATTGCTCCCGTTTCACAAAAGTGAAGTGAAATACTTCGCAAATTTAAATAGAAAAAAGATCCCGATTGCCACCCTCATCTCAAGCTGTCGTTAATGGTCGAAATGATTGGATTCACCAGATAACCCCTACATTGCAAGAAACACAGCATGCACACATTTAATATCTAATGTTATTAAACGTGTGGATATAATATGTGTGAAATTACTTAAACGTTATATAAGGCTCAATGTAAAATATAAAGTTAATATATTACTGTTGTCAGGCCATTTATCTAACTTTCAGCGTCTATTAGATCTACATAATACTAAAAACGTCTGACGTCAACCTTAAGCTGACAGTACAATATATAAAAGAAATTAGTTGGCGTTTAGGATGGCAAATAGATCAGTTTGAATATGAATGGAATAATAAAATGAAGCAAATGATCGTCCATTCACATGTGCAACCGGTGTGTAATGTAACGGGTTTTTTTTTTTCTTCTTCAAAGAATATGCCAGTTACAAACAATGAAGTAAAGTATCATAAATCACAAAGAATAACTACAAACGCAAGGAAGGGACGAAATATACATCAAGTGAACTCATCTGATCTTACGTGAAACAAAATGGCAGTTTGTATGAAAACCAGTATAAAAGCATTACGGAACCTTGAAAACAATTTCAAAGTGAAACGCATTGAGAAGGACGACGGGCGTTTCTTGGAGTGCGAGTATAAAGAAAGCGCTCTAGAAATAGATATGACGCAAATAGCAAGAGAACATATCCCGGGAACAGCAGAGGAACAATAACTGTAGCACTGAATATAATAAATCCTGAGTATATAAAGAAATTATACCCAATCATTCCAGTACGCTACAAAGGATACATTATAAGACCAAAGGGAAAGCAAACCAATCCTACCATATGGAGAAATGGAAATAGAGAAAGGGAAAATCACAGTGAAAAAAACAACTCCAATTTGAGGAACATTAAGAAAAGAACAGGAGAGCTAGGTATATCGGACATTCCGCTCGTAATTACTTTAGATGCTGTGGTTGAGAATTTCGAAGAAAAAAATGCACGTGAAGGTTTTGTTGTCAAGAATGGCAACCATCCCTACACCAACAATCCTTGATAGGATAAGAATTTTGGAAATAGAGAAATCCAAACTAAAAGATATCAAGAGGTCATATTTTATGTATGGATATTTGTCAAAAACAGGGTACAAGGGCCGTATATACGACAGAAAATGCAATAGGTGTGAAGAAAAAGGACACACGCCTTTCAAATGCCCTTTAAACAATGAAGTACATGGAGGAAACAGCGAAGGAAGAATACAACGGAAACATTAACAACAACATCAAAACCATGAAAAGCAGTTGCAACAACAGAAACAACAACAGCCAACTAAACCATAAAGAGAGCGAATACGCCCACCCCACAAAAAAAGAGAACCAGAACCATCAAAAACAACAGAGAATTAAATCGAATAGACTAACAACATCAGGGTAAAACAACAGAGAATTAAATCGAATAGACTAACAACATCAGGGTAAAACAGCCGTAATTATAAATTAAAGTAAAATGCATCATTAACAGAAAGAACATAAGCAAGTAGAATTACAAGAGCAAATACAACAAATGGAACAAATACAAACAGCGAACTCAACAGCAATGACTCAAGCAAAACGATCAACAAATAGGATACCAAAGGAAATACAAGTCGCAACGGAAGAAGAATTGAGAGTAAACCTACAAACCAGAGAAATTGAAACATCAGACAGAGACAAAGCCAGAATCAGGGGGAAAGAAAAAGAAGGGAAGTAGAAAGAGAAGAAGAAGAAGAAGGTTACAATATGGTGCAATAATTCTTTTTCTTGGATATATATATATATATATATATATATATATATATATATATATATATATATATATATATATATATATATATATATATATATATATATATATATTAGAAAAATAGCAAAACACCTTCTATAAGGGCAGGAGGGCCTCCCTAACTGGTCTGAAAAAATCGAAATAGGAGAGAGCACCCTCTAAAAGAAAGAAAGAAGAAAGAATGACAAGGTAGACGTTGGGGATGCGTGGATGCATTACCACCCATGTCCCAAGTGCCTTGAAATTTCGTCACGATAATATAATCCATCATTGCTTCAGGACACGGTGACTTTAATCCCAACCCATTGTCCATCATTTTATCAAGGTTATCTCCTTCATTATGGTGGAGATTTTCTGAAGGTTATTTAAGGTATCTTTGAAGACATTCATCTGCACACAGTCAAGGCAATTATAACTTTAAATCACTTGATTCTACAGCTGATCCAATTTTTTATCCTAAGAGAAAGTAGAGTGTAATGCATTATATGCATATCTGTCATTTTTGTAAGTTTTCAAAACATTTTGCATTAGGTTTTATTAGCTAAGAAGTAGCAAAATAAGATTTTCTTATCAAACAACTTTTTCAACGGGAGGCTACCCCAGAATTAAGTTTTACCAAGGAGAGGAACAGGCCCGCACCTAGGAAATTCTGGGCCCCAGGCAGCTGACAGAGTTCGGGCCCCTTTCGTGTTTCAAATATATATATATATATATATATATATATATATATATATATATATATATATATATATATATATATATATATATATATATATATATATATATATATATATATATATATATGTGCCTATCTAGCTCGGGCCCCTGACAAGTGCCATGGTTGCCTCCCCCCTCTAGGTGCGGGCCTGAGAGGAACATCAACATCCCCCGTATAGCACTTAGAATGTATTGAACATTATACTCCAAATTGTCTTTTTTAATAACTACAATTGAAAAAGTTTATATTTTCGTACATTGTGATTCCAAACATTTAATGACAGAACAGAAATACACTTGCCGATGAGTCAAATCGCTGCTCCTTCGTTAAACAAATCAGATGTTACTTCATGTAGAAATGACGCAGATAAATCCAGTCCATAATCACGAAATTTAGCAGACTCGACAAAAACACCAAAATCTATTCATTCCAGACCAAATGGAAACGTTGATGCAATGCGCACTCATTCACAATATGAATCTAAATTTCAATTTTAAGTAGACCGAAACGACAATTTCTATTGAAAGTTATGTCTATCGCGCTACTAAGTTCAAATGTATGTGTGCTCATTAATGTTATTGTTGTGTACTGATGAATCTGCGCTTGTGTATTTAGTTTACAATGCAGAATAAAGTCAGAAACGTTTTCTTTAAGTAAAAAAAATGGAACTGATATGGCCTTTGATATATTGGCTTCTGTAACTGGACATAAAAATAATAAATAATATTGTCTACAATATAAATTGTTGTTGTTTTGGAAATAATGCCATTTCTCAGCGTAAGATAGGCTATATGTTGCTGCCATTAAAACTGATGGCGGAAGAACCCGGGGAAAATCCCAGTAAAAACCACGGACCCACTATAAGCTACTGGCAGTTCTCTCAAATACGTTTCCTGAGTCCAAGACTCGAACCCAAGTAGACTGAGGTGAGATGGCAGTGATCGGTAAAGACAAATGCTTTAGACCACATGCCCACTGGTCGTCCCCTACATTTAACCCTGTGGAAGTCAAGGCTTTGTGTAACCTTGGAAATTGGCCCTAAAACCAATATTACAAGCATGAGTAATCACCATGTTTAGCCACTACAATCAAGGTCTCACATGAAATGCATGCAGTATAATTGTTGTACTAATAACTCGATCATATGTACTATTCAGCCTGTCAGAGTAATCTACACCATTATATAATGTGTAGTCATTAATATGTTCAGCTTACCATTTAATAAAAATATTTATTCCAACTGTAAACTGCGCTGGTTAGAAAATGACCTTTTGTGTAAGCTAGTATGTTTATAGCATTTAATGTCAGCTATCATGAGCCAAACACAAATAATTACAAGTTTGTAAAGCATAACATGCAGGTGCTAGTGAACATTTTTTGTTATAAAAGTTATTAAGTTCTAATATACAATAATCATGCTTTTCGGTTTAAGATGATCAGTAGTCAAGAAATTAACAAAATATAACTAAATTCAGTGAAGTATAAAAAATGGTTCATAGTGACCTACTACTGTACTAATGGTAAAGAATTCATAAAGATACATTCCTTCACCAACCTTTGTGATTCAATTTATAATAATATCTCTGCAGTTTGCAAAAAACCTATGTGATAATGAGTTACCTCTAAAAATGGACTCTAAATAATTTACTTTTGAATCAAACTACTCAGCATCCAAAATCAATACCATGCAAGTTTTAAATCATTCATCAAAGTAATTAGTTACTTATATAATACCTTTTACGATATTAATGAACGCGTATGTAATGTGTGTGTGTGTGTGTGTGTGTGTGTGTGCGTGTGCCTGTTTGTACGCGCACACTATATGATGTTTTCAGCCATGACAGATCTTAATTAATGTAAGAGAACTGCAAAGCAATTTCATCATGGGACAATGCAAAAAGAAACACAAAATGGCAACCAATTGGTTCTAACAGGCAGACAAATTAAAACAAGAGTAGATGATCAACACTCAGCAATACACTACATTGAAAACGGAACCTCACGAGGGAATGTCATAAACCCAACATAATTTAGAATCATAGTAACTGATATGGACAAAAAAATTAATATGAATCAAATAGACATATCCCCGCTTGCAGATGATAGTAAGAGAGACCAGGAAACTCAGAAAACTCTAGCATCATAAGTAATATGCAGACTAATTTAAATGCACTAGGAAAAAGGGCAGACAAGTACGATTGCAAAATTTCCACCAACAAAACTGTAGGCATTTTGATTTCTCGTTTCAAGGAAAAAGAACAAAGGAGTCACTCATTTGTTTTGGCCAATCACTTCCATAACCATGGACCAACACAGACTAAATTTAAAAAGTTGCATACGACGCCATTAGATAAATTAATCTGGACGTAATGAGTGTATGCTGTATCGCTGGGTCCTACCCATGTCGTCGTATCCCTCCGGCCTTTCCATGTCCGGACATTACAGTTAAGAAGTATGCATTGCATACATAAAAAATGCATGGGTAATGATACCAACGAGTCGCAGATGCCTTAGGGCGAAAGCGAATATAATCCAACTAAGTAAGCTAGCAGTCTGACTGAACAGCTGACATATCTTCATGGGTTTAAGGCATTTCCGGAACAGAGATTCGAAGAAACACGAAGTGCCGTGGTAATGAAGGAAGAAGAAGACCGCCACCAGACTTTTGGAATTCTGTCCTAATTGGCTAATAAACCAACTGCCTAAGTATATTAGGGTTCCAATTAGGCTTGGAATACCCAACTTGATAAAACTAGACCGAGACCAATTTAATCCTTTTAAATACGGTTCTAAATTATTTTCCAAATAATCAAATATTGACTTACAAATTGAAGAATCTCCTTGAATTTCAATCTTGGGGCACATTTAAGTTAATAAGAGGTACGCTTAGTACACAAGATTCTAAATTAAATTACAATATAGGCAAATTTTCACTTCTTTAGCGCGATTCTAATTATACACCAAATTGACAATATAACACATGCAATAGTACAACTGAGATAAACTTGATTTCAGTACATTTAGGGATTTCGGGTTACACCATTTACTGTATTAGCTCCTATACCGGATATCTCTACTCCATTTCCTAGGCAGAAAACATAGGACGAATGTTTAAGTCAGTTCCCATTCATCTAGTTCCCAAATGCCCCGATGAGCGTGTGCGTACTGAACCGGGGTGACGTACAATACTATACACATATACTATTTAAAGATTTCAGCTCATACAAATATAGCAAATGAGTGCACCCATGTGCATCCTTGAGCGGAGAGATGCAGGCGAACTGGATCGAGAGGTATTGTATAACCCGGACAACATCTGCCTAGAATATGGTCACTAACTGTGTGCGTACGGTGGACCCTATATTATTTGTAAAAGCCTGCTCCCAACACATCCACCCTAAAGGAGAAATCAACTTTAATACCATTCTTGCAACACATTGGACAATTAATTTGATGAATGGTTTAAAACATGCTTGGTTTTTATTTTGGATGCTGAATAGGCGGTAAAACGATTGCCGTTTACTGGAAATATTCAATCACCTTAAACTTCGTGTCAAGTCAAGTGAAGACTCTAAAAGCAGCCAAAATCAAAGACGTGATAGAGAAGGAAGTAAAAAAGTTGAGAGGATTGATGAAGTCTGAGTTTTGTAAAGTGTGTAATATGAATGAGGCTTTTTATAGTGTGGTGAAAGTAAAGAATGTTTTAGAAGACATTGAGGATAGAGCAGATTAGTCTTACGTGTCACTAAGAAGTGTATAGTGGGGATCATTTAGAAGACATCGAGGATTGAGCAAATTAGTCTTACGTGCCTCTAAGAAGTGTATAGTGGGGATCATTTAGAAGACATTGAGGATTGAGCAGATTAGTCTTACGTGTCACTAAGAAGTGTGTAGTGGGGATCATTTAGAAGACATTGAGGATTGAGCAGATTAGTCTTACGTGTCACTAAGAAGTGTGTAGTGGGGATCATTTAGAAGACATTGAAGATTGAGCAGATTAGTCTTACGTGTCACTAACAAATGTGTAGTGGGGATCATTTAGAAGACATTGAGGATTGAGCAGATTAGTCTTACGTGTCACTAAGAAGTGTATAGTGGGGATCATTTAGAAGACATTGAAGATTGAGCAGATTAGTCTTACGTGTCACTAAGAAGTGTGTAGTGGGGATCATTTAGAAGACATTGAGGTTTGAGCAGATTAGTCTTACGTGCCACTAAGAAGTGTATAGTGGGGATCATTCATTTTAAATAAAGCTGAGAAAATGTTAAAAGGGACATGGAAAAGGAAGTAATGAAAGATAAAAGCTACATAGACCAATGACAGAAAGGAGAACGAAAATAGAAGAAAAAGATAACTTTGACAGACTTAATGAGAACTGAAGAAAACGTTTAGAACCATGGACATTCTACCTCGATCATGGAGGATGATAAGAATAAGAAGATGATGAATTTCCTCCAAAAGTTAAATAATTGGTGGAAGAAATGGAGAAAATAGAAGAAGAGGAACCAACTGCTATGACACTCCATTGCCTCTAAAAATCTAATATTTGCACAATTTGTTTGTCTTTATGTTTATCAGTGCATGTGTCTGTTTGGGTATGTATATGTTTGTCCATATCAAAGCATTTGCCCCTATCAATCCATTTCACCTACCTACCTTCAGTGGCGAGTATTCAGTTCAACTCTAACACTGTTACTGATAGTCCTCCCGACATAGGCCAGCCACTTACAACACAGTGTCCAGTACCTTGACGTTACCCTTGTTCACTTCCTATTGACCCTATAATGTCCAACCATGTTAAATTCCCCTTGCTCCAATATGAGTTCTGATGCAATAAAGTGCTTGACCTTATAAATATTTCCATTAAAACCATATTTACTTTCATTAATAATGATTCTGATATAAAACTCATACACATAGATAATACTTTAGCTATGTATTAGTTGTCTACATAATTTTTTTTTTAAAATCACAAAAAATCAATAATTCAGATTAAGTAGAAAAAAATAACCTTGGTTTTGGACAAGGTTAGGTCCAACATACAATGTTATATTACAACAACACATAAAGAAAAACAAAATTAGGAAACCACTAGATATCAAACAATGCAAATTAAAAATATATAACAACTAGACAATTGCAAAGGCAAGTGTGGTACAAGACACCATTTTCGGAATTCTCGCTGAAACAACTGTTGTTTTGGTGTGGTGGCAATTACGACTGCGGCAAACAATTATAAGAACACCAATAGGTTTTGTGGTTATGCCCTTTTCAGTAGTAACTGGTGTAACTGACAGTGCTGGTACAATAATCTCGTTGAGGCTTCATTCGTGAATACGTGGACAGTTTGAACTTTTGAGGATAAAACAATTAACTTTACTAAGTGGACACCATGTTATCGGAAATGGACATTTTTACAATCGAATGATTAAATATGGTGGTATGATAACAGCGGTTTTGTTTTGTTACTGATCTAGGTTGAAATTTTCTACTCCATACTCCTATTGTCTTGGATTGTCACGTTATGGTAACTTTCATGCATAGGCTCGCATGCTTGGATTCGTGTGCGTGCAAGTGTGAGAACAAAATAATGGGGTGTAGCAGTCTTCAACTTTGATTATAACAAAAATAAAAAACCTTATAATCTTAGTACTTATAGATTACTGCATTTGTATGGGAAAATAAGAACGAAGTTTTTTGGGGGATAGATATAATGCTCGATCTTGTGAGTGCCGTAAATCTATTTGACAAAATGAGTTCGTACTGTTTCAATACAAATGTAGTAAAGTTCATTATCTGCTCATTTTCTTTTTCTATCCGATGCTTAATTATATAAACAAAAAAATACTTCAAGAAAAAAGTTGCTGACTTTATTCTGTATTGTAAACTAAATACACAAGCGCAGATTCATCAGTACACAACAACAACATTAATGAGCACACATACATTTGAACTTAGTAGCGCGATAGACATAACTTTCGATAGAAATTGTCGTTTCGGTCTACTTAAAATTGAAATTTAGATTCATATTGTGAATGAGTGCGCATTGCATCAACGTTTCCATTTGGTCTGGAATGAATAGATTTTGGTGTTTTTGTCGAGTCTGCTAAATTTCGTGATTATGGACTGGATTTATCTGCGTCATTTCTACATGAAGTAACATCTGATTTGTTTAACGAAGGAGCAGCGATTTGACTCATCGGCAAGTGTATTTCTGTTCTGTCATTAAATGTTTGGAATCACAATGTACGAAAATATAAACTTTTTCAATTGTAGTTATTAAAAAAAGACAATTTGGAGTATAATGTTCAATACATTGTTAGTGCAATACGGAGGATGTTGATGCACTGGGAATGTATTCGAAATTATAGCACAATTGCGAAATGTGAAATCAAAGCTTTAGAACCCATGACACAGCTATTATAGCTCGAAGTTTCAGAAAAAATAAAGTACATTTTGAGGACATGTAGATGTAAAACTGTAGGTATATGTTTCGATTTTCTCATTACCAGCTAAAAAAGACACGTGTATATCTTGTAATTTGCATGCTAATTGTAGAGACCTCAGTAACTGTATGATCTGTCTGGCGTCTATCACTAGCGTACATCCGAAACATTTTGGCAAAAAAAATAGAATAATGCAAAGGTGGCAGTTCACGAAAAAGAAAAAGCTGCTTTAGTTCATTCTGGAACAAATTTAATCAACCAAAACGTAAAGTGTCTATCTACTGTATAAGTGTACATGATTTGTTTACAAAGTAGTTCCTAATACACTATACTACTTTTGGACAAACGTGTCGTACACGTGCGTGCAATATGAATGTATTCAATATGGTATTATATTGCAGGATTCTGACAATGTAAAGCTAAGGGAGAACAAATTGAGCATATACTAATGAGGCTTATATCTTACTTATATTTCCGGTAAGGGGACCTGGATGAGAGTGCATATTTTATATCTTACTTATATTTCCGGTAAGGGGACCTGGATGAGAGTGCATATTTTATATCTTACTTATATTTCCGGTAAGGGGACCTGGATGAGAGTGCATATTTTATATCTTACTTATATTTCCGGTAAGGGGACCTGGATGAGAGTGCATATTTTATATCTTACTTATATTTCCGGTAAGGGGACCTGGATGAGAGTGCATATTTTATATCTGTCACTAGATGATCGGACAAAGCACTGACTTTGGAGATATGTCACCATTATAATTGCCTAAACGTTAAAAGAAAAATAGAATGAAGTTTTAAAAAATGCTACACGTGACACTCAGTGTCGATAAAAACAACGTCATAATATTTTAACGTCACCGGAATACCATAGCTACCGTCATCAGAAACACTATGTTGCATGTTATTTGGAATGCATACACGTCGTCTCTATGAAGACTTTACTGAAATAGGTCAGAAGACATATATGGAGGTAATTTACCTTCCTAATCTGAGCGTATTCTGCAAAGAAGCAGTAGTGTGAGTATTATATATATTTCAGAAAATTGTATGAAACACAGAACCTATACGCTTTCAAGTTAAGTATATATTTATTGGTTACTGCATTTGCATAAGAAAAATATGACCGAGTTTTCGGATGGATATATTACACGACCTTGGGACAAAACGAGTTAATATTTCCCATACAAATGCAGTAACCTTTTTATCATGTACTCATTTTCTTATTCTACCCAAGGCTTAATTATATTAAAACAATACAAGAAACAAAGTAATTGAAATTATGTCGTATTCCAAGCTAAATACACAAGCTCAGATGCATCAGGACACTACAACAACATTATTAATGCGCACATAACTCCCTGCAGATAAATTTAAACTTAGTCGCGCGCTAGACATCACTATCGCAAAAAAAAAAACGCTTTGGTCTACTTCGAATCGAAGCAGCAAATTAGTTGCAGGTTGTCTTAAGTAGTTGGAATGAAATTCCTCAGGGGTTGTTCCTTGTTCCTCAGATCATTTCATGCTACTCCTTTTTTATCAATGATATATTGATTGTATTTCATATAGTTCTTTATCACATAATAGGTATAGTTTTCCAATAGTATGTGCAGTTTCATATTTTTAGTATTACCACACGTTAAAATATCACTTTGTATGATTTTGATTGGTCCGAACAAAATTATGACATTATTGTGAGGCATTGTCTTAACTGATTGGCTGAGATCGTGGGTAAACGTTTTTAACCCCGCCTTCTGAAATATTTTGTTTTGAATGAACATTCTTCACAAAAATTATCAACTAATTCAAGAGTAATAACTATCTTAGTAAACACCAATTATCAGTTCACTATACACAGAGCTAAGTGTGGAAATATTGATAGCAAACTTATCTTCATCTCTTCACACAATTCAATAACAAAACTTATTTTTACTATTTATAATCCAACATTTAATGATATTGCTATCTTTAGTAAAGGATATGTTGGCAGTGACTTCAGTTTATTTATGGACTTGTATTTTGATACCAAAAGTTAATTTCCCGGAAGTAATCCCTGGTCTATATCGTAAGAAAGAGAAATATTGCAAGCACGAAGTGACGAACTGATCTTTTCACAAAATCCTTTCACGATGATAAATAATCAAGGAACGTGGCTGTTGGACAGATCACTTTCTCGTAAAGATAGCGTTGCAATTCGCGAGGACTCAGGCCTCAGGTCTCATTGCGACTGGCGATGGCTGCAGTTGCTACAAGTTGATCCTGCCAAATAATGCCTAGGTGCAATAACGACGCTGATGCAACAACGTAACGTTAAAATCAGACACACGGCGATACATTGCGAGTAGGCAATCACGGAGCAGTGACTCTTTGGACATCGATATACTCAAGAAATACTGAACGTAATGCTGAGCGTTCAGGACAAATCTAGTGAATGGGGTACGAGACTATTTCGTGTGCTGGCTGGGTAAAACAACGAGGTCACGAGTGGAAATAACACGAAATTTGTCGATGCAATTGCGAAAAGATATCAGCTACAACAACCAGTACGAACCCGCTGAAATTGAGGGCCGTTCATGCTTGAACAACTGTCGATTGTAACAACACATACAAGTTTCAGTGTGGTAAGATCTACTGTGCAGCCGCCAGAATAGATTCAACAGCTCCTCATCGTGAATTCTGTTGTGAACAAATATAAATAATTACAGATAATTCCTGAGAACACCAAGAGATGTCAGATAAACTTTTTAGCGTTTGCTGACAGATACTACTATTGATTCTATCCACGGTAAATTAGGAACATATTGGCATAAAATTATTGTTTCTCAGCAAGTGCAATGATTTATTTCTCTTTATTGCATCATAAGACCAATTCCACATCCAGATGAAACTGGCGTAATTGTTTTGACATCTATAGCATAAACGAGATAAAGTTTTCCTTACTATGTTGTTAATTACTGGGACGCTGTCGTTGTTTGTGTCCCAGTTGGCAACTTCAGCACGTAGACAGCCCTGCGTAACTGATATTTGTGTTACTCAAGAAACAGTCAGATAGACTAAATTTGATCATTCTATTCGATCATCGACAATCCAAATATTGGTATCTGATATTTTTTGTCCTTCAGACGATCGAATTGTTATTGCATATCACCGAGTGCAGCATGAGGGGTTTGATGATGAGTTTGATTGTTGTCTTGGAGCTACTGCCGCCTGCGTCTCAGACGCCGACAACAATTGTTGTACATCCTCTACTGGAACTTGGACGATATCATTAAGAAAAAGTTGTCGTAGTTGTCCATCCCGTGATCGATGGTTGTGCAAAACATCTCCGTAGTGGCTAACATAGATGATCAACCTTCGTGTGGGCATTCTCCAGTAAACGGAAAGGGCAGTACATGGTCGACACACATGATAATTGCAATAGATTTTGTTGATAACCAATCAAGAAATATCTTTAATGTTTATCTGGACACTGTATAAATCTCATCCCAGATAATTATTCTCTGGGTATATTTTTCACCCATTCGTTCGGGGGTCCATGCATCACCTCGCCATCTAAAGAAACTATGATACGTGCGTACGCTGACACCACGTTGACTCGTCTCTCTGACAAGCCGGTGAGTTGGCGTCAACAGAATCATGTCAGTGTCACAAGATAAAGCCGGGTTGTGATTGGATTAGTGAAGACACCGAAAGCAACTGCATCACTAAGATGTTTATTTATTAACGCAATTTAAATATAAACAAATCTGACACCATTATAAAAAGAAGATAAGGAAAATCATAAAGTTCCTAACATGGAACTATCAACAACAAGTAACTCAGCGATGAAAACTCAAAGGATGATTATCACCCGATCAACAAATACAAGTATATGTATGAATTTACAAACATATATCGCTCGTATAACCAGACTGAGATGTAAATGTCTGTAATTTTCGTTACATCGTTCATATAACGATTTAACAAGGTAAAGGATGTAGGTTATGATTTTATCGTTCATGTAATGATTTAGCAATGTAAAGGTGAAATTTTGAGTTTATGAATTTATCGTTCAAATAACGATGTTGATACGTAAATGTGAAATTTTGCTCAGATGGCAATAACAATAATATGGAACACGTATTGTATAATTATTGTGGCGCCCATTTGACGTCCAAGAGTATCTCCGGTTCCATCCGCTCTAGTCAATGGTCAAGGAGTCGCCACGCATGGTCCACTCCTCCCTGTCTGTTTAAGGATCCCTCGAGAGCCCTCACATTCAACACAGACCCGATGGTCTCTAAGCCTTGGTCACTCGCATCGAGAACACCAGTACACTCTTCTGAACCAACGTCATATATATATATATATATATATATATATATATATATATATATATATATATATGTGTGTGTGTGTGTGTTTTATATATGTTTGGGTGAAGTGAATTCGCAGAACTCTGTATGATTTCTTGTGACGTATACGCTGTGTCTCTATATATATATATATATATATATATATATATATATATATATATATATATATATATATATATATATATATATATATATATATATGTATATATATATGTTTGTATATATATATATATATATATATATATATATATATATATATATATATATATATGTATATATATGTTTGTATATATATATATATATATATATATATATATATATATAACGCAGCATACACAAATGCAGCATACACAAGGCACCATACACAAAGGCACCATACACAACGGTCACCACACACAGCACCACACACGGACAGCTAAAATAAAAAAACAACTGAACCGCGCACATTAATTAGTTACCCGTTTACATTAAACGTTCAATGCATGCAGCGTATAATTAAATTCAATTTGTCTGTTCGGTTACAACAAATAGTTATCTCGAAGCAGACTATAGTATTTATAATATCATGGCGCTGTATAACCTAGGCATTTACTCTGTAGAATTTAGAATACATACTAAAACATCTGATATATGAAACATTTATGTCGTGTAAAACGAATAGCAATAAGAATATAATCTTAAATCTATTTTACCTCTTTATCAGAAGGTTTACTTCCGTAAAGTGGAGAGCTTTCTGACAAGACTGGCTGTAATGTGATGTTTACAGAGAATTTGCTCTGTAATATACACTAGCTGTGACCGATGTGTGCAGCTAGGTACTTAGATTTTTAAACCGCAAGCAATTTGCACATGCAGCATTATCTGAGTTGCGTTCAGTATTTCGAAATAACTACAGCCGATAATTAATAAACCACTCTCGGTGACGCTGTACGCGGCAGCGAAACCCGAGTACATTTTTGACCACATATACATATTGATACCAGTCATACACAATTCCGTGACAGAGATTTAAATAATTATATCGCACTTGTTGTTTTACCAGAGCCACCTGAACATTTTAAATAGACAATGCTATATATCGTGATTAGATCGTTTACTGACGGTGCCGATGAAAGCTGTGATAAATTATCGTTGCGATAATGAATATCTGGTATATGTTGATCATCGATAATAGGTTTATTGACAAGTAAGTCAGCGTAGATGATCTCAAATGGGTAAACTAAGCATATAAACAGCGACACTATCGACAGAAATCATGTCGGAGCAATTATACTTTGTGTTCACTATGACCATATTTTCACACAAGATTGTGATACATCATGGAGAAATTTATTTGTGTTTATTCGCCATGACTTTTTTGTTGGGTTATATGCACAGCAACAGATGACGCCGTAGTACAGGTTTTGAGTAATTCATAGTTACCTATGTTATATTTTACCGAAATAATTTTCATATTGTGTTGGAATGATTCATTCCGATAAATAACTTAGACGATAACATAAACTGATCAAATGTTGATTCATCCGAATGAGTCATCTACGTGGAAAACAAACAAGACTGATACAGGGTCAAGCTTACTTATGTTGTAAAATGTTTTCGTAGATATCTCTCATCAAATCGTAGTATTCTCTTACATGGCAAATGTGTGAACCGAGTGGGTCAAAGCATTTAAATTATGATCATATAACATTAATAGAGAACCCATAATACAATATATACCAGAATTGTACGAAACCTAATTTGTAATTGCTTTTTTAATTATTGGAAACTTAAATGGTTTTGTTTTTAATATAACCACGTCCCATTGTGCTATATTATATATTTTTTATTCTGTAAGTCCATCTCCACGCTTGGAGTTTACATGTTATCTGACACGTTGAGCTACGCAATGTAGCGAGCCTCTTTTCAATATGAGCTTTATCTATGAAGACACTTTTAATCCAAGTCGGACCATCTTTATTCTAAATATGTATTTACTGTTATCAACAAGATAATTAATCGTAGTAGATTTTCGTTTGTCATCAATTGTGGCATCAACGGAACAATCATCACCATCAGTTTTAAACGTCGACCAAACATGAGACATTCCATCTTTGATAAACTCTTCTGCTTTTTTGATAAAATTATCCAACTGTAATTCAAATGGTATCAGTTTTCTGTCACCTGGTATTCTGTCAAAAATTGATTTGGTGATGTGTTCTGTCTCAATCGCAGATAACTTTGTAAATTCATATTGTGTTGCTTCTACTTATCTGATGTCATTTTTCAATCTGTTTTTGATTCTGGTAATGTAATTTTGTTTCCGGTGAGATCTTGATACTTTTGTTGTGGTAATCTAGCTTCGCATCATCGTCCTCATCATAAGTAATTACTTTTTTTTTAAATATACATAATAGTTTTTGTATATTTAGACTTTCATCTAATTAGACTTTTACTAATAGTATATTGATCCAATAAACATATACTATTTGCAAGTGGATGATGATGGGGTTGTGTACACCTTGTGAAATAATTGTCACAGTGAGTAGTATGCGCTTCAATTACAGAGTGTTCGACGTGGAAGTACCGGCCAAAATCCGTGTCTGGTTTGTGGAATTGGTGTTAAGAGAAAACAGTTATGTGAGCTCGTGTGGAATGAAATTATCGTGCGTTGAAAAGATACATCAAGATAACAAATAAATCTGATGACGTAAAATTTAAACACGCCAAGGATTACATGAAGAATAATAACAAAAACATTGATTAATTAGGTGACGATTCCGTTGACCAGGTAAGTGAAGAATCGGTTGACCAAGATATATCCCATGAAGAGACCTTATGAATTGGTATAACGGGCAATACATTGGCAACTAAACTGACACAGATACAAATGCTCAGCTTCTACTATTTTTCCTTCTTCAAATGATATATTAACTATATGAAAAATGTTTGGCCACAGTTTGATGAAAATGAATTTATAAGAAAACAACAACGAAACCACAAAATTGCTCACAAGGGGCAACACAACATTATTCTTACAACGATTAGTTACTGTAACAGTATTGTATGTTGACTTCGTTTTCAGACATGCCTGGACACCGTTTTCTCTCTTCACCACCTGGACTTTCTTGTGTCATTTTCGTCCCCTATATCCCGCGCCCCTTAGCTCGTTTGACAAGCTGCATTGTTATATGTTAACACTATATCCTTGCATCCCTCCGTTAATATTTGCTTGCTTGTCAAGCCATATCTTTGTGACAGCAGGAGTGATTTCATGAAATTCTGCTAATGTTTGTATCATGACTAGATAGTGTGTCATGTACATCACATACGCGGCCATATATTAGATCCCCTGCCACTAGGCAGGCCCACGCCCGAGGGGAGGGGGGGCAACCATGGCACTTGTCAGGGGCCCGAGCTAGATAGGCGCACATATACGCACATATTTGAAACACGAAAAGGACCCGAACTCTGTCAGCTGCCTGGGGCCCAGAATTTCCTAGGTGCGGGACTGCACTAGGTTAAACTCACATAAAGGCAAGAACAAATGTAAATTGTCTGAAGGATAAAATTTAAACTACTGAAGAATATTTAATGAATCCTGATCCAATATGTATCAAAATAAGTGATATATAGCCATGTCTTCAGCCAAAAGATTAAGGTTAGAGCAAGGGGACGAATAAATCAGTGATCCTTGTCCATGTGCAGGTATAAGATGTTAACCAATGAATATATTTTCATGTAACATAACTTGATAAACTGTTTATCCAGACATGATTGTGTTCATATATTCATAGTCATACTTCTACCCACCATGGTCCAGGTTCAAAACAAGGGACGTCAATGTCCTATTTCTTTATTCAGGCTGTCACTTTTAACCACTTAATACATTTTGAAGACATAGATTTAGCTACTCACCTTATTATTCAGCTAGCAGGTTTGAAGTGATAAGGCGAAAGGTGTTTGTAGAGAAAAGAACACAAGATGCGTGGTACTCTTGTCACTTAAAGCATGACAGTTGCATCACATATCACTTGTTTATAGTGCCATCTTCGAAACTGGAAATTGGAGAGTTAAAGACTGGTATTCTGTATGATTTAACCTTCAACCCATGTGACACTGGCATCAAGTTTTGGGTGCTTGGAGCACCTGTAGTATTGCAACCTTTGTAGTGGAATTATCATGAATTTTCTGTGCATGGTGCTACAACAATATGGGATTAATATTGCAAGAAAGAGTATATGCAGACACACTGCTTTGATGAAAATTTCTTTTTTGAAAATAGTTATCTATACATTCAATATGACAAATGTTGACTTGAAAGTACTCTTCACATTTACATAGTGTTGAAATAAGCTAAGATAAGCTATGACGAGTCTTCATACAGCTTGAAGCTTCACAGAAACTGAGACATGATACATTCCGTATCATACATTATTAATTTGTTTTTATGTCATATATGAGCTTACGAAGTAAGAAAAACTACAAGAGGTTTACATTGTTTGCAAATGCTGTATATATGGACAACTAGAAATTGCCTATTAAGGACGGAGAGGGGAGTGGTCGGGGTCCACATATTTTCTATCAAACTAGCTCTTTTGATAAATCCTCCAGATAATTAATTTAATGGATATAATTTTTGTTTACAAATTAGAGATAATAATTACTAGTTATAGAGGGCGGGAATGTTTTAATTTTTCGTTAAAATATCCAACTCCCCCACCTATTGTAAACATTAAATCGGCAGTAAGCAAATCGTTAAACAAGTTAAATTAGTATAGTACGATTGTTTTTTTTTTTAAAAAAAGTATGCCTTTACTTCACTGTTAGCTTTTACTAAGCTACACTCGATTATTAAAAATTATATTTTATTAAGCGCCAACACTCCACCCACCCCACCCCACCCCCACCACACTTAACACCATTTCATAAAAGTAGTCAATAGTTATGACCTGTTCAAATTATTTCCTTTTATCCTTTCATATAAAAAGTTGACGATTTGTGCGGTTTACTCTGTCTATGTGTGTGGGTTAATATGTCTTCAGTGTCTATGGCGAAACTCCTGTACAGCTTCACTTATTAGCATCAAACATTCACTAAGGGTGAAAGTGGGATAAGTATTCCTCACCCATGCGATAGAAAAAATAATTTGCTCTTTTACAAACCTTAATTTCTTTGATCAGTCTGGTTGTCTCAGTCAGGTAGTCTTGGTATAGTATCCACGCACTAGAAACTACTTTATCAAGGTATGCCACCACTGTTGTCTTCCGGTTTGCTTAACAGAGTTGTTCAGTTGTACTAAATATTACTTATGTATTGTCTATTTCGTATCCCAACAATCTATTTAATGTGATAATGCGTCTGTACAATCAAACGTTTTATGTTTTTACTTTCTGATGTGTAAAATGTGTACTTTGGATAGACAGGTCACGTCACAACTGTCATTAGCATATGTGCTGTATATAAACATTTGCACTGGACTTTAGACCTCTTCGCACATACTTGCATTACTTCACCATACTAATTGCTAGGTTGTTGCTGTTTGTGGGTGAGGGTTTATAAGCGGTAAATATGATTGGATTTTTAGTCAGATATTTATTCTGATTTTCGTAAAATATTACAAAATCGAATGGCCTACAAATATATGTGCAGAAATAATGTTGTTGTTGTAGGGTTTAACGCCATTTTTCAGCACAAGATAGGCTATACATGGCGGCCAGTATTAATGGTGGAGGAAAACACGGGAAAATCCCCGGAAAGAACCACCAACCCACGAGAAGCTACTGGCAAGCTTTCTCACATAACTACATTAGCCGAATCTGAGACTCGATCCTACGCAGACAGAGATGAGATGGCAGTGATCCGTAACGGAGACCACTCGGCCACTCGGCCACTCGTGGCCCCTGCAGAAATAATAATGAGTGATGAATAGTAAATGTTATGCATATGCAAAAATACAAAATTCTTTTAACTTTAAAAGAAAATATTGGGTGAGAAATATAATCAACGCTGGGGTTTGCACTGAGACCGGAAATGCCTGTGGACGGGACTACATTATTTGTCTCCTCCTCTTGGGGAGAAAAATAACCCAACGTAAACCCACCATAGTTACATTAGTATTTACCTGATCGATGTAAGAGAGAGAGAGAGAGAGAGAGAGAGAGCGAGAGAGAGAGAGAGAGAGAGAGAGAGAGAGAGAGAGAGAGAGAGAGAGAGAGAGAGTGAGAGAGAGATAACATCACCTTTCAATCAGTAACACTGGGAGATGACCTCCACGATTTAATTACACGAGAAATGTACTTGCTTATCCACTACACCAAAACTTCGTATAAAAATTACTTAGTTCCATGGACAATTCATTACGACGTATTTAAACTCTTTCGTTCCAATAATATTAGTGGAGGTAATGAATTTATGCACGCTGTTGTTATTGTGGGGGTGGGGGGAACAACTATGATTCAGTTTATAGGGGGAACGAGTCCCGTATAATTTTGATGGATTTGTCCGCAGTTCCGCATTAATCGCCACTACATTGCTATGTTGACTATTGTGAATTGTCACGCTGATTTCAGCTATTTCTTTGTAGAACTTGTTAAGTATTAGTGCAAAGTGTCTTAATCGGTGTGAAGCATAATCATATTGTTGCATTGTTGCAGTTGGGTCCTACAAAGACGCACCCACATATATTGGCTTGGTTAAATTTAGTTCTGATTTTTCTTAACGTTTTCGAAGCTCTTTAGAGACCCGAGTGTGGGTTCAGCAATAAGACTTTATTACCTGTCTCGTTCACTCCCATGGACAGGTCAATGCAGATGTTCACTTTTTTGCCGAACACAGCAAAGTTCATAACTTTTAAAACATCTTTTCAAAGTCAATGGATTATGTGGTACACAGTTATGTTCATTTCAATGCGCTCTGACAAAACTTGAGCACCAAATTGGTTCATATTATATGTATCTCTTACAACAGATACAGCTAAAGACTACACGTGTCCAATGTAGTTGAGCTTGGTTCTCAGGTTCAGAAAAATCTGGATGCATTCCTTTTACTAACAGCCAGTATAATTTATAATCCTGCTCTGATACATGAACAACCATGTATGTATCACTGACAGCGCTTCCAGTACCAGTGGATGACCTCAAAGGCTTTGTTGAAGATCAACTTCGAAAAAGTACATGATGTCATTGTATATTCGTCGATATTTATATTTACCCTTTCAGACCAGTTAACAGACACGGGTTGCATCATTGCCAGTGAATGATTCTTGTACCACACGCATGGATGTATCACACAAAGACATCCGTGAATAACAACAAATAACTCATAACACAGAAGCATATTAAGACATCCGTGAACAAAAGCAAATAAATACAAAAAAATAATAGTTACCTTTGTTTTTAAATTCAATCTAGGGATTATTTCTTTGCGTGTTGGTAGTTGTTGGCGGAAATACCTTTGCGAGACAACAGCGAAGTGATTGTCCCGACTGGCATTAACTGACTTTTAGTAAACGTTTCCAATTCATCCATGTTCTAGATTGGACACACTCATTTCCTTGTGCTACATGTAATATCAGCTTATCAAGATTAGTGGTATCATATTGAATGGTTATTTAGCATGAGCATCCATTGTAAAGATGCTAACGAGTTTATCTAAAGACGGAGTGAGTTTAAAACCTAGCAAATTGAGAAATTGAAGCTGTCTGAGCCCAAAGGCATGCATTTTACCGTGTTGATGTGAAAGAAGTTTATTTACGCTTTTAATCTTGATGAAAACCCTTGCATTATTGAGTTACTATGACACACACGCAGGTTATGAAACACCACAGGGATATTTGTTTCCTTTTGATAAATTTACATCAAGCGTAAGCGGCTCAGTTACAAATGCCTGTTGATGCAGCAGTTATCAGCTACCTTGGCACCACGAAAGCTAAAAGCATCATCACAGATCCATCAATGAGTGACCTTGGATAACGTTTCACCTTGGGTTATAATAATGCGTAGGTAATGCATTTCGCCAAACATCAATATATTTAAGAAACACATCTACCCGGTCATTGCCACAATACAAAATTGGTGACTCAGTTTAACGTAACATCTTACTATGCTTTGTATTGTTCGAAAGTAAAGCTTCCACAGAAATGTTCAAATATTCTGTCTTCGCAGATCCTATACGGTACATTCATTTTTATGTTGTTAGGTATATTTAATTTGATGTACGCTTGTTAGATTTTTTAAAATTCCATTAGATGCTATTGGAATGTAGTTTTGTTTTACTTGATTTGATATTGTTCTGAATTGAAACATCGTCACTAGTTGCTGACCTTCAAAATCAGTTACAGTTTTGGTAATCAGTCTTTTTAAAAAAAGATATTTTTTTATCATGGAAAGTTTCATTAAGTTCAGTCAAGTGATATCTGGACGACATGACACGTATCATATGTTAATTGTTAAACAAACTTCCAGTTTATCCCGATAATGAATGTTTGACCCCCATCCTGGAATCTGTTTTGCTTCTGAAGTAGTTGTATAACTGATGTTATGTTAAATATTATATAACTAATGTTATGTTAAATATTCTACAACTGGTGTTATGTTAACTATTCTATAACTGATGTTATGTTAAATATTCTATAACTGATGTTATGTTAAATATTATATAACTGATGTTATGTTAAATATTCTATAACTGGTGTTATGTTAAATCTTCAATAACTGATGTTATGTTAAATATTATATAACTGATGTTATGTTAAATATTCTATAACTGATGTTATGTTAAATATTCTATAACTGGTGTTATGTTAAATATTCTATAACTGATGTTATGTTAAATATTCTATAACTGGTGTTATGTTAAATATTCTATAACTGGTGTTATGTTAAATATTCAATAACTGATGTTATGTTAAATATTATATAACTGGTGTTATGTTAAATATTCTATAACTGGTGTTATGTTAAATATTATATAACTGATGTTATGTTAAATATTCTATAACTGGTGTTATGTTAAATATTCTATAACTGGTGTTATGTTAAATATTATATAACTGATGTTATGTTAAATATTCTATAACTGGTGTTATGTTAAATATTCTATAACTAATGTTATGTTAAATATTCTATAACTGGTGTTATTTTAAATATTCTATAACTGGTGTTATGTTAAATATTCTATAACTGGTGTTATGTTAAATATTATATAACTGATGTTATGTTAAATATTCTATAACTGGTGTTATGTTAAATATTCTATAACTGGTGTTATGTTGAATATTATATAACTGATGTTATGTTAAATATTATATAACTGGTGTTATGTTAAATATTCTATAACTGGTGTTATGTTAAATATTCTAGAATTGATGTTATGTTAAATATTATATAACTGGTGTTATGTGAAATATTCTATAACTGGTGTTATGTTAAATATTCTATAACTGATGTTATGTTAAATATTATATAACTGATGTTATGTTAAATATTATATAATTGGTGTTATGTGAAATATTCTATAACGGATATTATGTTCAATATTCTATAACTGATGTTATGTTAAATATTCTGTAACTGGTGTTATGTGAAATATTATATAACTGATGTTATGTTAAATATTATATAACTGGTGTTATGTTAAATATTCTATAACTGGTGTTATGTTAAATATTGTATAACTGGTGTTATGTTAATTATTCTATAACTGATATTATGTTAAATATTCTATAACTGATGTTATGTTAAATATTATATAACTGGTGTTATGTTAAATATTATATAACTGGTGTTATGTTAAATATTCTATAACTGGTGTTATGTTAAATATTCTATAACTGATGTTATGTTAAATATTCTATAACTGGTGTTATGTTAAATATTCTATAACTAATGTTATGTTAAATATTATATAACTGGTGTTATGTTAAATATTCTATAACTGGTGTTATGTTAAATATTCTATAACTGGTGTTATGTTAAATATTCAATAACTGATGTTATGTTAAATATTATATAACTGGTGTTATGTTAAATATTCTATAACTGGTGTTATGTTAAATATTCTATAACTGGTGTTATGTTAAATATTCTATAACTGGTGTTATGTTAAATATTCTATAACTGGTGTTATGTTAAATATTATATAACTGATGTTATGTTAAATATTCTATAACTGGTGTTATGTTAAATATTATATAACTGATGTTATGTTAAATATTATATAACTGGTGTTATGTTAAATATTATATAACTGGTGTTATGTTAAATATTCTATCAGTTGCGCTTTAAAACCTTGAGATGTCAATAGTCCAGTTTGGGGTTGATTTTTATTTTTTCGAATTATTTTATTCAAGTTATTGTTTTCTCTGGAAATGCAAAAGTGCTCTGATAAGTCTTGGACAAAAACATTTACTGGAATGTATACAGAATTCAAATTGGAAATAAAATTTTCTGTGATTCAACAAAAGACTGCTGACTTTCATCAGAATTTGAAATATGATTTAATTGGAACTTTTCATTGATAGGAATTGTGTTTTTTAATTATTGGATTAGCTTTTGGATTTAGTTAGTGTAACCTTTTTTCTCATTTTTTTCTTTGTATTCAAGGGAAATAAATTATTTGTTAAATGTTACAAAACTTGTTGTTTTCACTCTTTCTTATTTCTTGGCATAGACACGTAACAATGTGAACTTCTGTAAAGTTCATTAAATTATTACTAATTCCTCACATAATCGTATTCTGCAACTTTGCACTGATTCCATAATGGTAAAATGTATGTTTATAAAGTAGTTGGTGAGTACTGTATACCTATCAGCAGTTTCCAGATGGAAATTTCATACCGACATGCCAGTCTTCTATACGTAAAACAAATATATTTTATCCACACATAATGATAATATGACCCTGGACCTGCATTGTGTATTTAATTAATCGAATCTGCTGCAGACCTTTATTCCAACAAACATATTGATGGCAATGGCAGGTTAAGCTGTTTAACCTTACTAATGTCAGGAACATTACAGGAAATTCAATGCTAACGAACGTAAATTCGTCCAGGGGGCTGTTGGTATTTTCTATGTTGGTTTTTATTATCACTCAGGGGATGAAAATGAGAAAAGAGGTCATATACAAAAGATCGATTGTTATAGTTTTCCATATTTCCATACTGCACGCTGGCGTCGAATACAACTCGACATGTGAAACGGAATTATAACAGAAAAATAAACAGCTGAACTGTCACAAATCTTTCCAGAGTACTTCATAAAGCCTTCCTTTAGTAAATTGTTCCTATGTCACAAGATTCCTTGTAAATGTTGTATCAGTTTTATTATTGGTGGTCTTTGTGTCTTTGCGATTTAGGATCACACATGCAGCACGTCGAATCCACGGCATTAAGATTTAAAACACATAATCACTGTTACAGTTTAGTGGCATAATCAGATTTACATGAAGAAAATTTTCCGTAATAACCAGAAGCTACTCATGCGCTGTAACGATCTGATTCCTGAATGCATATTTGATAGAAATTTCACCACGTCTTTTATCTGGCTCTTATTCAATCAAGATAATTTTCCAATAATGTAACCCAAACTTGGGTACTTGCAATTGTCGTACTTTTTCAGCAGTTGCAGTGGTAATGAAATATGCAATGCCACCTGTTATATTTCAACCCGCTTAGTTCATGGTTTTTTTTGGAGTCTCAAACTAATACCGTGCTTATTGCCTAATTGTGAACGTTTTGTACTTTTGTGTTTACTTTATAAGTATCACAAATAGCTTTAATTATTGTTATCATTTCAATGACTTCAGTCGTCATTTGGTTATTTTTACAATCATAGATTAGGTAAGTCTTCCCTGCATGTGCGATAATAGTCACAAATAGATCAGCAAGGTCAGCAAAGCTGATTATGTGACTCTCCTCCCATACCACATTTATGATATTGTCAAGCACTGCGACCACTACTTAAGGCTAACGTTCGTGATGACGTGTTTGTCACGTAGTTCGCAGCTTTTTTTTTATTTATGACATCCTATGACACTGAACCTTGTATATGCACAGCACTATCTAATTAATTATTTAATATTTACAATAACTATAATTTAATCTCATGTGTGTAAGATGGATAATTAGGTCAAATCCAATTGATAGATTAAACATTTATGGAATCCATCAAGCGATTAGTCACATTCGTGGTAACGGTACTTAGAAATTCCAAATCATACGAATTATCATAAAAGTTTGCTGCAAAGCAAAACAAACTTATCTTTCAAGATGGTTTTGACCCGAATCAGCTCGATTTACCTGTTGTAGAGAATGGTACTAGTCGACTATGACCAGACTCAGTACGTATCTAGTAATATCAATAGTCTTGGAGTGATTCTAACTTTAATCGATAACTTTTACTTGTGGACAATAGCTTATGAGCGCTTCTCCCAGTGCGTGCTCTGCTCCGCTTGTGTGGTCTTATATATCAACACCTATAGACTCTGAATGGCGGTAAGCGTGGATACCATTCCTAAATATTTTTGATATCAAAAAAAAAAAAACATCGTGCACTCAACTTGTGCTTGTCAATCAGTATTTCGTTTGAGATTTTTTAAAAAAATCTGCTAATTCTAAGCTCCAATATAACTATTTATTACTGTGAACAGACGTGTTTCTCCGTGTCAATTACAACAATTTGAATTTGCAACCCCAGATTACCCCTTAACAAGCCAAATGACAAATTAGAAGCCTCAAAGGTTATTCAAACCCAATTATGTCTCAAAGAATGATACCTGACTTATAATTATAATTGATATCGACCTTACGGGATACTGACTTTAATTTTCAAAGACAACTAACCTAAGTTTCAATATTTACTCAGTTATTTAAGTAAAATATTGTTTTCTGTAAGTGTTGTTCTAGCGTGCGACGTCTAGCCCACTGAGAACTCTTAACAATTGAGCAAACTCATACTTAAAATGATGTGGAAAGTGCACCCTCACACACACACCCTTCCTTTTAGTAAGTAAAAATGACAAACTATTCTATTTTTAAACTACTATTGCGTTGTGCATACATGGTCTGTTTAATGGTAGGTATGTATAATCCAGGAATAATACCTCTTGGTCTCAAATATTGATAACACTTCATCCAACAATAATTTGAACAGTTTTTCACATTGAAAACTTCCAATTTAGCGACTATTTCTTTTTATTATAAACGGACTAAATGACCAACTCTGCCAATTGATAAATTTAATAACCGAGTCAGGGTGCTAGTATTAGCATGTGTTTTGTACGTCTAGACTGGTAAATCTATTTTCTAGAACTGTGCGATTTCACGATGCACTACGATAACTATTATTTTTTTTTATTTATTCCAGCTTTAACCAAGTGAAATTATTTAACTCATTAGCCACCAAGCTATACAAGGGAATTATTCAAGCTGACCAATGCCAGTCAGTTTGTACGAAGGTCCTGCTTGATGTCATACAAATCAGTGAAAAGCAAGGTAAGTAGCTTTGTCTGAAGCTTCTACACAGAACAAAAATCCGAGATTGCATGATATCTCAGCGGCATAGAAACCGTAGGCTTTTGCTGACTTTAGAGACAATGTTATCATGCTTTACACTGTATTTTATGTGGTTGTCAGAAACAGATTTCTCATTATAGTACAACAATTGATTAATCCATTTACGTCTCAAACAAAATGCTCTCAAACAGTTGCAATAATTGCTATATATGATGGGAACATATAATAATATTTCTCCATTTTTTCCAGTCGTTACCCCACCAATTAAAGCATTACTTGATATAATCAAAGCCGCCGCTTTTGCTAAATGTAAGCCTGGCACTACCCGAGATGTGAGAGAAAATGATACGGACATCACAAGCGAATGCAGCGAAGAAAAGCTAGAGATAGAAAAGGATCTCATAAAAAAGGAACATATGTGTGTTTATTTTTTTAATGAAATTTTATGTCGTAAGTTGTATGCTTTCTCTGAAAAATATATTGCGAATGATTTTCGAATGTATAAATTTATAGAATAATTAATTAAAATAATCAATTTAATCTCACCATCCATCCATCCAACCGAACATGCTCATACATACATACATACATACATACATACATACATACATACATACATACACGCGGATCTGCAATGTATATGGTGGTAACAATATGAAAGAACTTTTACATGTGTAGGATTGAATAAATACATTTAGGTGGGTTTAAACTAGTTTGATTTGAGAAAAAAATCTGCATATTTCGTTAAAATGTTATTTGTTTAATGACATCATACTTGAGAAACGTTCACATTTGGTGCTGTCGTTCAGCTTATCTCCGAACACGCCTTCTGCTTTAAAATATTCTAGGCGTACATTTCAACATCATGTACCCTTTATAATCCAGCTACTAAACCATAATGTTGGCTTTTGATAACAATGGTATTTTCATTAATCGTCATTTGCTTACATGTGTTGTAGGTTCACGCCCTCACTTTTACGCAAGTGGGATTTTCTGAAGAGAAGAATGCAACTTATCATTAAAGTGTACTGCAGGGACATTAAAAAGCTGAAGCAGGCTGAAATGGTTGGTCACCACATATTTGTTTAACTGCGACACACGCACACGCACAAATGCACTCACACACACACACACACACACACACACACACACACACACCCCCTCTGGTATTATTAAATGTTTGTATATATGTTGGTTAACTCATTTTATTATAAGAAGGTACAGTTACACCTCCAACAAACATTGCTGACGAGTGGGATTGAACCTTAACTTAATTAAGACATATTTCCATTAAATCAACCACCAACTATGCCACATACATACCAGTCGTGTAACATCCTTGGCTGAATAATGTGTACATCAAGATACACTACTAACATGTGGTAAGATTATCAAGCTAATACTGCTACGAGAATGCAACCACACATAATCGTATGAAGAGAAAAAAATATATTTCACTGGCTTTCATAAATTTACAATAACATAAAATGTGGTATACATTTGAATTATTCTAATATTGATTTAATCTTACCACACTGATCTATGATTCGCTGCTTGCTGTTCCGACGATGGCATGCTAGCTGTTCCGTCTCTCGGCTGTATCATGAAAGTGTCACCGACACTGGTAGGATGTTGTTGTTGTTCTTGTTGTTGTTGTTGTAGGGTTTAACGCCATTTTTCAGCACAAGATAGGCTATACATGGCGGCCAGTATTATTGGTGGAGGAAGAACCTGGGAAAACCCCCAGAAGGAAACACCGACCCACGAGAAGCTACTGGCAAGCTTTCTCACATAAATACATTAGCCGAATCTTATACTCGAACCCTGATAGGATGATATGCAAGTAAGAATCGCTATACCAAATTGGCCAGAATTCTGATCTGCTTTAGTCTCCCTCTACATTTCACTAATTTGAATATAGTTAGATTTGTAAAGAAATATAATTTCCTGGTTTTTCTGAGTGGTTAGCAAATCATTAATGATGTTATTTTATAAGGATCTTGTATATTATTGATAATTATATAAGGACTTTTAATTCTCCTTATTTTGTTCTATGTATAATTGGTGTAATATGGATTATAGAGTATACAGCTTGGCACCTTTTAAAATCAGCAAGCTTGGTCATTTTCAATTCCAATATCAAGAGGTAAATAGTTTGAAAAATATCTAATAGGTGTTTGTACAGTTTATGTATTCGGTAATTCGTTCATCGCACTTTCATCAGGCGGTATTGTGTAGCGTAGAATAATTTGTTTTCCATATTTTAATATTTTCTAATGATCGTGTACTTTAGACAGTTTTTCATTCACATGGGTGTGATTTACGTGACATACCATTTCCAAAAGTACAATATCCAAACATATTTCAGCCATCGTACATGAAGGTAATATGTAGTTATACCAACAATCTCTCCATCGTGTGGGTTCGTGTGTCGGGTTCGGCCTAATTTGGGTAAGAAAGCTTTCTAGTAGCTTCGCGTGGATCGGTGGTTCTTTCCCTGGTTTTCCCGGTCTTCTGCTGAAAATTGGTGTTAAACCATACAACAATAACAACAACAACTGTCCATTGTACATGTTGCAAATGTAAACAGCTTCATTTTTTTCAGAAATTCATAATATATAAGATATTATGTACATATGTGCATTATGACCATACAGGTATTATTAGTGTATGATTAAAGTTGCGTTGTATAGTTGAAATATGTAAGCATCAAAACAATATATCTGAACACAAGTTTCATGTTTTCCCCACATAGAATTCATTAATAGCAAAGCACCACATTATTCCAGCCACACTCCACGCCCCTTATGAAGAAAATGAGTTATTATTAAAATAAGCATTGCAATTATAGCAACCAATGTTTTGCTGAAAAACGGGAACATAAAACTTTTTACAATTATTCCTGATATGCCACTGATAAATGTTACAGTATAAAAAAAGACTGAACAGATGAGTATCAATGATATGAAATGTGAATTGTTAACAAGTTTATTTATTCTTCCAGTACTAGAATAGAGCAGAAAGGGAATTTATTTACATCTTAAGTTTATTCCAAATAAATTAAAATAAATCTTTTCACTATAAATTTCTTTAATTTAATGCCACAAATTTAAATTTAACTTAACTTCACTCCTTTGGTCTAAGACTTCTGAGTTTTAGACAGTTTAATTTTGTCAAATACATCTTGAAATACCACTTAAATGGATACCAAGTTAGTGAGAAAACGTTACATTCTTTACTACTAAATAAATCTTCTTAGTAATACTATTGTTGTTTCGTTATCAAGACATATAAAAAGCATAAATAGCTTTGAGAATGCGCTGTAATTCTGTATCAGATTACTTTATCATAGATGTGCCGACGAGCAAGAAGCAAAATGATTGAAGCCTTGGAAGCCATATATGAAGGAAATGTCAGGCAAATTAAAGAAGAGCCGTTTGTTACAGAACTAACCCGTTCCAAGAGATGTGCCAGGAATCTTAGAAAGAGTCTTGCAGTCTACAGAAAGACAAAAATACTTTATTGGCGTCACCTTGATAGAGAATCGTACCTACGACTCAAACTAAAAGAGGTATCATCCAAGTACAGTCTGTTCGTATGTCTGTTCGTATGTATGCCCATGTGTAGGTTCATATACAGATTTTTTTTCTAAATTCAGCAGCATATCTGTAATATGTTCACCCTTTCTTCCTTCATGTGCTTTCACGTCATCATCATGGATGCTATTCAAATATATACACTATATGTTCAGATTATTTTTGTAAATGAATCATCTTATGTCATTTTCATGTCAAATACGTCATTTTCTATAAGGCATGAGATAAACGCATTCTTTATATCTGTATGCAACACGTCTACTCCAAACAGATTTTTGGAGACTGAAGAAATCATGTAACTCCATTCATATGTTTATTAAACACTCTTTACTTGTTTTAGGACTGTAGGGGTGTTCCATAATGAATATATATATATATATATATATATATATATATATATATATATATATATATATATATATATGTATGTATTACCTAGGAAATCTCTGAAACTCTAAATGAAAAAAATGCCGTGTGTAGTTCCTGCTCTTTTGAGCTTCCCCATGCCATCAACCAAAACACCAATTCCTGTCTATGCCACATGTAGCAAAGCAAGCAAGCCAGCTAGTAATATCGTGTTACTATACATAATTTTTTTTATCGCAATGGTAGCCAAGAAGCGATGTCTGTAAGAAAGGAAGATAAGTTTGAATCTGCTCTCGACCTTGGTGAGAAGGGTCGAAGACAACCGCAAATGGGAAGGACATGGTGTTGGCGTGGTGCAGATCAACATACAGAGATATAAGCCATCTTTAACATGATCAACAGGAAGTGAATGCAAAACTTCTTCTGAATGCCGATGATGCAACAGGCTGTGCGATTTTCAGCATCAACATTCTCTTAGATACCAACGTCTGTGCTGTCTAGCCGACGGTGTCCAGAATTATGCAAGAATACCAACTTTATAACCAGAACCAGGTAGAGATGTTGAGACCCATTTAATAAAGACTTAGTCATAAGAAGCCTGCCACCTTAAATGCCATCAGTGGTGCCGACCAAACATTTATCTGTCTGAAATAGTTTTGTGAATACCAATGATGGCAATATAACTACACTAGCAAGGCAGCGATCAACCTCAGTGTCCACTGATGCTATGTTTACTCCTATCACCTACCTTGAAATTGGATCTCAAAATAAGATAAATAGAAGTCTTGCCTGTTTACAGTGAAGCAAATACTAGTGTTAAGCTTACCATTTGGAGAAGTTGCACTCAATTAAGTAATGTTTCAGACCCACCTTCAGGCCATTAATTGGAACAACGACAACACGGTAAACCCAAAGATTTTATCACCGCAAGAAGATACTGGGTTCCATGCAATGCAATTCCTGCCCCAACGTCTGGACCATAGTAGATGGAGTGTGGCTACACCAAGACGAAATATGAAACAGCAAGGTCAATTATCGAAAACCAGGTTTCAGCTTTGTCATACGTGTTTGTTTTGACATTTTGAAGTGTGTGATAACATGGATCAAGTAAATCCACTGCATGCTAAGTTGGAATATGTTGATTTAGGAGAAAGGGAAGGATGATATGTTCGTGTAAACTGAATTGTATTCTTAAAACGATGATGTGTGGTAGCAATACACAATAACTATTAAACCCGCAGTTAGTCTGTTTCCTCATAGCAATTGTAAATTGTGTTGTAAATTGGTATATAAATGTCAGAATTTATTGCAGTTGATACGTAAAGTTTATATTATTTGTAGTACATAGAATAATTTCTTGCTAAACTATTCCATTTCCTTAACTGAAGTTAAATAAATAGTTAACTTTATACAACTGTGTTTATATATTACTCTCAACTGGATTTCTATCAATACTTTTAGAATCATTTTCAAGTTATTCACAGCCAACGCCAGGACAAATTCCCAGATAACCACAATGTTGTAATTGTTTTTTTTAGGGGGGGGGGGGGCTTAATACATCTTTACTACTGGCTTGCTAATTAGCACAGGACTTCACATAAATGTAACTTTTTATGCTTTGTTTCTTTGTCTGTTTTTAAAGAACTACCAAGGTTGAAATGGCAGATGTTTACATGACTATTATTTGCCATATGATTTGTGTTCTTTTTTTCTTCCTATCTATCTATCTATCTATCTATCTATCTATCTATCTATCTATCGAATGGAACTAAACTATTGCATGACATCCAAGCAAACATAACAACTTGCTTAACTCCTATAGCAGTACAACTAGATAACTGCCTGTGTTCATCGCTTGAACAACATGCCCCAACCACCAAGTGCAGATTATCAATTCAAAAGTGTTTTCCGTGGTACAGCAGTGTTAGGGACCAGCTACGGAATGCTAAAAGAGACCGCTGTAAAGCTGGGATGCTTTGGATTTCATCCAGACTCAATCTTCGTAATTAAATCTATGAAGCTGCAAAGAAGAAAGGCACAAGCATAATCCATGCAGCGAAATCAGCCCACTACAGCAGTAAGATAACAAAAATTCCAACTGCAAAGAAATATCCGAGACTACTAACAATCTAATGTTGAAGAACAAAGGTACACCACTTTCCACTACCTTCTCTCCGGTCGACTTTCCGCACCTGTTTGCAAATGTCTTCTGTGACAATGTACAAACTTGACGTCACCATACAATTGCGATACAGAATTTCAGGGCAACCGTTAGAAGAATTTGAACATGTCTCTATCGATTTAGTACGTACAATCGTGATGAAGATCAAAGTCATGTGAACTGGATCCAGTTCCAACATCACTGCTGCTTGAGTGCTTAGATCCAATATTGCCTAAATTAACTGATGTTATTAATAATATTCTCATCTGGGAAATTCCCATCATCTTTCAAAACTACTATTGTAAAGCCTCTGCTGAATAAACCAACACTCAACCATAACGATTTAAAGATCTACCGGCCATTCATATAAAAAATCTTAGAAAGAGTTGTTTTAACTCAACTTGTATCTTATTTGAACTCACACAGTTGTTTTAGCAATGTACAATCTGCATATCGCCTTGGTACTCTTCTGAAAGTATTTAGTGACATTCTCTCTGATTTGGCTACTGGAAAGATGACAGTCGTCACCCTCCTTGATGTGTCTGCTGCATTTGACACGATAGACCATGATATATTACTTCACCATATCCAGCATGTTTTTGGCATTCACAATAGAGCCTTACTGTGGTTCAAGTCCTACTTAATCAACAGGAACCAAATTGTGTCCGCAAATGGAATACAGTCCATCCCAGTTGATATATGTTGTCGTGCTCTACATAGGCATGTTCTTGGACCTGTTCTGTTCATTATATACACTCAGCCGATCTCAAGTGTCATATATCATCAACTATAGTCTCACAAAGTGTATGATGAGGACACTCAACGATACAAAATTAGCCACCTAACTGACGTTGATGCTAAGTTGTATTTCTGATATAAAATCAGGGATCACATGTAACAAGCTGCATGATGAATGATGATAACGCTAAAGCCATTTTAATCACAACACAAATATGTTCTCATTCACATCTTTTACCTCAGACCACAAATATCAGCAACACGAACATTAAATTCACATCGTCAATAAGACACAGTTGATCAGACCATCCTTAGAATACAAGGATCAAAGCACACCTCCCACTATCCATTCAATCCAGAATCAAACAAAATTTTCTCTCTGAGCTACGTTTCACTGACGGATTCCAGTTCAACATTAATCCAACATCACACATGTTTACACACCAGCACTCTCCACCTCTGACAATCGTATACTTATTAGTCCCACTATGAAAACGAAGTCATATTGACAACGTTATTTTGCATGCCAGGGCCTAGCAACGTGGAATGAATTTTACATTTAAATTAAGCACAAAGACATTTTGATACCTTGCAAGAGTGCTCTTACAACTCACAAGGAAACACTTAAAGAAATTTGAATTATAAATATAATCAAATTTGTTGAGCTTGTATGTGTTTTGTTTTGTTAATATTTTTTATTTACAATTGAACGTGGCGAACTATAGACCTAACCATTGTCAAATTGAAAATAAATATCATAATAGCTATCTGAAAAATTAATGATATTTCATTATATTCCAGGTTGAATGGCAACTACACTTAGAAATGGAAAAGCGCATAGAATGGACGATAGACAGAGGCCTTTCAAAGTTAAGGAGGATATGCAGACGATGGCAGTTAGTTCTTTATGCAAAATGATCTTTAAGCATGTATCTGTCTTTTTCAGGCAAATATCTTTGATATATTGCTGATGGTAGTATATTGAGTAGGTGTAATTCGTTTGGTCTTCATTGCAAGGTTTAAGGAACATTGATTCAGTTACATCTATTCCCTGTGTAATCATAGCTATGTTTATTTTTACAAGAATGTTGTCTAATGCAACAAAGGTATACGCTAATCTTTTCCAGTGTCCTCATTCCAGCTTTGACGTAAGCGTTGTAGAGTGAGGGTGGTTGTGGTGTAGTTAGTGTGTTGGCTAGGCTGAATGAAACAAAATAATTTTGTTTAGAATGGAACTCACATAAAACAAGAATATTACAAATGGTTATTAGGCAGAATTTTATATGCACCGGTTAAATAGCATCCACCACCCGCCGCCAAAAAAGATATTGATGGGATTTGGTAATTGCCACTCTAATAATCTTACTATATATATATCTAAATTAGTAATGATTTCTCAGACAGAGCATAATTCGTTTTATCAAGCGATCTTGACTGACCCGATGACAACATGTTTGATCCATTGACACTTGACAATACATTTAATACAGTTCTTGGCCGCAGCTCCTACGCAATTAGCATGCCCGACTCATGTCAGTCAGTTTGAGTGTTTGAATCCTGTTCTGACCAGCACGTCTGCTGATTTGGTTTAGGTGAGGATGAGCCACGTTATTACCTTTCATCTATCGTCTTTAAGTTGTTAATATGCCTTTATATATAATTAATAAAATCCGCATATAAGAGATGCATATCAACGAATAGTAGCTCATAAAACGGCATTATATCCCATGTATTTGCAGGATTCCTTATGTGAATGGTCAGCATGTGTCCCGTGCGATCATGCTTCTCACTTCCTCAAAGATTTTCTTTACAATCCCTCCTCAGTCAGTGAGTATTTACGCTTTCTACATATTTTAAATCGTTTACACATTAAGTCAGTTTATTATTCCCTCGCTTTCGAAGAAAATTTTGGGATTGTTCTACCCTGTCAGTCCAGGGATTTTTGTATGTGTGAGTGATATCATGCAGCTGCTTTTACACCATTTGACTACAGGCGAGGGTGTTGATTGAGAGTCTGGGTGAAGATACGCACAATCCTTTTAAATTTGGATCAATACCCTGTATGTGAAATCAATGGAGGGGCAAGCAGGACATATATGTATAAAAGCGATGAAGAGTAATGATACTGGACAAACTGTGTGAGGATAATGCTTCGAATTCAAAGATAGTCCCTAAATATTATTTTGGTGGTAATCGTATTAATCTTTTTAGAATCATTTATAACAGCCTTACATAAAATGTTTAACCGTAGGACAAACGTTCTCAATATCAATTCACCTGACACTTACTGATCATTATACCTGAAAGCATTCCGTGTGTAAATTAACAGTGACGAAATCGTGTTTATATTCTTGGAATCACAATTAATTTAATTAGGACAACAGCGAATCTGTAATTATGTGGACAATGATAAAAAGAAACAATGCAAGACAAGATTATACAGTTGATGATCTTTTTGTTTATTTGACCCACACAATATCATGAAAACATGCAAAGGTAGAACGTTTGCGTCCATAGTGTCTCCTTAAGTCTGTTGATTTCTTTTATATCTTTCTAGGTCAGCGTTTATATTAAATATTCCAAGGCATCATACAATTTTAAGCGAGCATTAGCTATCATATATACTGCAATGATGACATTTCCAACTTTGATGGGGATGTAATGCAACATTGTATATACCTTGTAATTAAGCAAATCAAATCTTCCGGAATGATTTCCGCATTTTGCATACGTTTTCCTTTGCCGACGACAAGATGAAATTAGCCATTCCATCTTGGCCAATATCGGAGCCAAGTTCCTCAACAAACAATTCAACATGACATTGATACAACTACCGCCCTCACTCGCTCTTTTCCACGAAGAACTTGAGAGGTGACTTTCAAAGTGTAACTGGGGGTGGGGATGGGGGTATGGGGGAATGATGTCATAAAGTTTCTGCCTTCCAGGTGCAAGCCGTCTCTTCTGAAATTACTGCTTGCTTCAAGCGAAGGTTGCTTCTTTTCTTGTTGTGGTCGGTCTGATATTCGGCTACACTATTATGATCGTTTCCACTCTGCTTTATTTTGCTTTAAAATCCTTCTCAGCAAAAAGTCGAGCCAAAACAATAGCACGAGCTAAGCATATTTCATTGTTAATTTGGACAGTACCTATTTTCTAAATGCGAATTTCACAATAAAACTTTACAACGACTGCTATCTCTTGGAAGTGAAATGTGTGTCATGTAATGAGTGTCTCTACTATCAGTCATGATTTAAACTCGTTCTTGAATTGATGGACATGTTTAGTTTGTCGATAATTTAGATGTTAAGGTGTACTAAACGTGATCTAGACATGAGATTAAAAATGTTATGATTTATGAATAATCTCAAACTATCTTTATATTTCGCTTGGTATTGTCGCTTGAATGTGTCAAGCAATGAATCTATATATAATGAAACTTGCTGCTTTCTCTGGTGGCATTTCATGTTTAAACTCTTTCAATTGTATCGTGCATGTGTTAGCCATTGTTGTTAAGTTTATAGAAGACATGTTTGTAATTTGTTGAATGTGCAAATAATATGCCTCAGGTAAGGAACGAGTTTCTTGGTCTTGACTCTCTTGACTTTAACGTAGGGTAGGTGCTGTTGATTATGGTTTATTCAGGTTATCTAAAACACCACAGACAAGCACTTGTACTAACACCTCATAAAATGTATAAGGCAACGTGTTCGTCATACGTTTCGTTCTTCTTCTAGTTTCTTCTCAGAAATGTGTGATCATTTTATTTTTTATTACAAATTGTATTTGATTAAACTTTTCGCACCATCTTCCTATATCAAGTGCTTCTTACCATACGAGGATATATTTTATTTATCTCATCTTGTTAATAAGATCCAGGACCGAACGATGCACTGTCACGCTCTGATTAAAGTTTTGATTACCGGAAAATTTCAATTAATTTTGATCTGGTTATTTTTATGTCATCAGAAGCTTTTGTGTTATAATATCCTTCCTTGTTGTGCATATGGTAATTCCAGTACGTCCCCAGAGTGGCCGATAAAATTATTTTTGAATTATATATTTGGTTACACAAATATCAGATACTATTTTAACTGTTATAATTTTTAATTGTTTTCAGGATTTTATGAGTCCAGCCACCCCTCTTACCTTTTACTTTCCTCAAAAGGTTGTGAGTGAATTTGTCGATAAATATTATGGAGAAACATCCATTCATGCACACAGCCACTATCTAGATGCAGAAAACATTTATGTAAAGTGTATCGAATCTTATACAGCAAAAGGAAAAGAAGAGTTGGACCTTCAGGGAGGTGGGTGCTCAGCGAAATCGGTTGATTTTCAGAAAGTATCGTTAATATAGAATTTTCTTTAAACATAAAAAACTAATATGATAGCATTTCAGTTATTATTAAAATTGTTATTATTATTATTATTATTATTATTATTATTATTATTATTATTATTATTAAACAAAAAATTATTATTATTATTAAACTTTTTATTATTATTATTATTATTATTATTATTATTATTATTATTATTATTATTAAATGTTTTGTTTGCTATATTCTTCCTATACCAATCTTTTGAAGTCCTTGTTTTGGTTACAATGGCTATAATGGGAAAGACAGTGTCAACGTAGAAAATACATTGCACTAATGACAACATACATAATCGTCCAAGTCAATCCTGATGACTTGGTCCAATGCAATGATATTTAGTCGAGTGCGACAGAGGCAAAGTCAATGACATTTGCCAGTCACACTTCATGATTTTTATTTCATTAACTTTAGACACCAGCAGGTTGAATCATTAGATTGAATTATTTAAAAACTCAAAGCCGTTTATACAAGGCGAAAGGGTGATATGAATATATGAAAATTTATATCATCATTTTTGGAACGTATTGCTTGCATTGAGAGCACATTTTACCTGGAATCGAACGTACTTTTATATGAGGGTAGCATGCAACTGAAGGTGAGTATTGTGCCTGTAAATGTACTCAAACCATTTCATAGAGAAAAATGACGTAGTGCATAAACAACACATTTTTTCCCCACCAACAAAACTGCCTGCTGCAAGCAGCCTTTGGTGCTCTGATACAGTGTTTTCTATGTCAGAAAAGATTTAAAAACAATGTATAAATCTAGCAGGAATCTGCCATTTGGTTTATTTATGTGTGTCAGTTACACTTGGGTGTCTCTGATTGATCTTAATATTGATGTCCATCCAAATCATGGGACGGTTAATTGTTGGTCACATATGTCTGTCCAGCTGAACTCTTTTCTGACAAGACAAGGATGTGTTGATATATAATACAAACGAAACGCACTATGTTTTTTCCTTAACGTCCCTGGGTGGACGAGTAGTCTTGACGCTCACCTTTATATGTTATACCTGTTTGTATGTGTATGTATTCCAGTCTCGACACAGCTAAACAGTATGTGAGTAAGCTTGCCAGTAGCTCGTTCATCAAATATATTGGCTGCTATATATAACCTGCAATGTGCTGAAAAAGGAGGTTATATTACTTTGGCATTCGTTTTGATAAGCGGAGACACAACACCTTTGTCATAAAGCCCAAAGTGTGCCGCATGTTCCTGGTGTTGATTTGATGTGTCTCTTCATTCACAAAGATAAAGGTTAAAGATTTAAAGATATATATGTTACAAAGAATACTCTATCACAGCATGTTCATTCTACTTTTTCTTTTTCTTTCTTAAAAGAAGCTTGCAAATATTTTCACCAAAAATCGTTCAAAAATAGACTTACTTTGTAACTAGCTTAGCTGACATTTTTGTTTTTATACACTAAAGATCACAAGCTGCAGAATAGCTTCACACTAGATTTGACTTGTTACAAACAAAACTGATATATTAAAACGTTTTTTTTTTAAAAATATGACAACTATTTCCTTTAAAGCCAAGTCATAGAAAATGCAATTTCAACACAAAATTGGATTTATGACGTAGAGAAAAATGCGAGCATAATGCATACGTAAAGACAAACCAGGGCAGCCGACATAAGCTGGCATTGAAGGGATCTAACCCATGATTATTGGATTGTATATGGATACTCTATCCACTGAGTTACTGGGCTTACATGAAAATTTAGGAGGTTTGAAGACAATGATCACACAAGACGTATAGGTGTGGACTTGTGTTATGGACATTTATGATTATTTATAATTTATTTCACATACAAATGTAATTGATTAGCATGACTTTACAACACATAATGTAGATATATATATATATATATATATATATATATATATATATATATATATATATATATATATATATATATATATATAATGATTTTTGAAACTTTTAACTAAGGATAATATTATCAAAATTCTAAAAACAGATAGTTTTGACAAGACATAAAACGGGATATATTAACATATTCTGTATTTGTCTTTGTACAGAACAAATAATCAAGCAGAAACTAATATCTATGGATGGAGAGAGGGCATTCGGGTGGACAAGAGCTGGCATGCTATACATTAAACATTGGGGTTTCTACCAAACCTCCAGTGTCACCAGAGCAACACCGACGTACGAGTCCTATTTCAGTGAGAGTTTTATCAGGGAATGTAACGAACACAAGAGATTCAGATCCTAAATTGACTTCACAAAAGAATCTTATCGTCGAAGCTGTGGATGATTGACTCCAAGATCCATTTGTGAAAGCTTAAGAGGTTGACACACACGCACACGGACACATACTCTCATAAGCGTTTACACAAAGCATTATGAAACACACGTTTTGCACTCAGAAAAACTGAGTATTGCATAGTAAAATTATTTTTCAGATCACTGATTATCTTTTTTCAATACAATTTTGAACTGTGTATCTTGAGATTTTTCATAAGGTTAAGATGTCATGAAGAAATACTCTAATAGAGGTACACCATATCTTGTTTTCAACTGTCCTTAAACAATAATCAAAGTTGCAAGGGTGTGTGTGTGTGTGTGTGTGTGTGTGTGTGTGTGTGTGTGTGTGTTGTACCAAAATAAGTCTTATAAACCGATTATGACGCTCTTGACCTTGTGTACGAGTATCTCTTTCGCAAAGATAATTCATGAGTCATCAAAAGATATTCTTTACGTTTAATCCCTTTTGTCTAGCTTATGTTTTCCAAATACTCATTTTGGCTTGAAATGCCATATGCTATTAGTACGCTTTGACAGGAAGAAAGTAAGAATATTAGGTTAAAATAAAACATATTTTACATGTAATTCAAAAACATTTTTTTTATCAAATGAAACGCACATCGGAATCGTACATGAAAATAATACAAATGTTAGTGTTTAAAATGAAGTCCAATATTATCAAAATCAAGACCTTATGTAGAATTGTACTAGTGATATTGTTTTCATAATTCTTGCTATGCGTGAAATAAACTGTCTTTCATTACAAGTATATAGAGTAGGAAATTAAAACGGAATAATTTTATTCAAGAAACAGCATTTAAATAATAAGGCGTTTAGCCAGACTTTCAGTTAAAATGTTATTAAATGATCAGACACTTTAAAACAAAGGTTGGTTATGGTAACAGTAAATATTTTCCAGGTAATTTTGTCACACAACCTTTTGTTTTATTGTTCAAAAAATAGTACTAGACTGTATCTGTACTAACACATAGATATGTAAAACATCCCTGGCAGCACTGAAGTTCATGGATAGTAACATAAACCAAATAAGGTTTGATATAATCAGACACATGTATGTATGTCCATTTGTGTGATCAATATATTAAATGACCATCGCTAATAGGTCAAACATTAATCAAACGAAAACATATCGTTGTTGTATTTTCGGATCGCTAATAGAATTGCCACTTTGAGCTAATCCATTGCAAAACAAATCGGACTTACGCTTTGAGGTTTACAAAGGGTGTCGTGTCGCTGCAAGATCATTAAGTGTAGCAGGATCATATAAAATATGTCATATCTCTAGAGATCAAGCAGATGATCAATGAAAATCGTGTTAACACAAGAAGCCGATGGTGTTGAAACTTATACAGCCAAACAAATATGTTGTATAAGCGCGATCAAGAAATCGTTAGCGACCTTGAAAAGAGAGCAGCACCATTGCTGAAAATGGCAAATATGGTATCACGATTGGTTCTGATCTAAACGCAAGTTTTGTCTAACAAGATTTACTAACGTTTTAAAGTTATTTGATCAGTCTACAGTTGATGAGTCGACTACGTAACACGAATACATATATTACTTGAACAAGGACACGCATGAGATGAACCAGGACCGAACGATAACCTGCAGGTAGATAGAAAACTTATTTCAACTTTGTCCAGATTATCTCTTCTGTGGATGTCGATAACGTGATTCACAAGAAGCTAAATTACATATGCCAAGGAAGGCAGATGCACGGTGACCCATCTTACATATATTTGTTTTGTATTTGTTGGCTTAAAAAAACGATTATTTGTATCTTGTTATTGACCTTAGTCTAAAATCAAGTTATTAGAGTACCTGAACAGTGACAGTTATTCTGTAATCCACCCTAATAAATATAAAATATATCTATAATATTAAAGACTAGTTGCTTAAATCATTATATATGGAAGTTTAGCTGTTGATTTGAATCTGAGTCTTAAACATCAATTATCCACTTGCAAATTCCTTAACTTGTTGACAACTTGGACGACTTTAGAGAGTAGACTGGCTTACACCATGGCTCTATTATTGTGTTAGCTTTTTATAACAAAGTTGTTTACTTGAAACATTAGTTATTGCCATAAAATCTGAAGCACATTCAGTCATATTAATGTATTCAGTTTTGATCTGGGCCGATATGTTTATTCAAATTATTATTCATTGGAATTATAAAGTGCTCAATAATGAAATAAAATCTTGTTCAGGTATATGAGTGGCTCTGAAAATGGGCCGCTGGGTTTCTACAGTTTCATTGACTATCTCCAGTTTTTTTGCACCTTTTTACCCAGTCTCTAAACTTCGCATTCCATTTGTTCCTCATAGATGCAGTTCTTATGACCCAATTTTCTGGACTTTAATCCAGGTGTCCTTTGATCGTTTAAAGTACATTTCATTCTCCTTTCCCTCATACGCTAAGTTAGCCTTCATATATTCAGCACTTCCGGCTTGATACATTATCTGAAAATGTTAAGTTATGTCTAAGGCAACTACTCAATTTCTCACACTGCTTATGGATTGATAACACCAATATATGCAGGCGTATATCTGATTTAAAACAGTCGTCATACTTAACATCGAATCAATCTAACTCCTTCATTGTACCCACTCTACAGTGACCAAATATTAAGAACCTGTTCGTCTTCATAGCATTATCCTAAGTTGCTTCCTTGATAAGTTGCCTAGTTCCTTTCAAGTGCTGTCTCCTGCATTGTCACGTAGTGTAGGTTATTCCTATAGGCCTCTTTCAATAGTAGTACTATATTAGTATGTAGACCACCTCTACCATCCATTAACAAGTACATTGTAAATCATTCACCGAGGACATTTTAGTAGATGTTCACGTGTCAAAGAGGGTATCCCGAATGATGAGCGCGTCGCCTTATATGCCTAAGTTACGAATGTGAAGGAAGAGATTTCTCGCACAAACTACATACGACATACAAGGCCATAACACGGAAACGAAATTTCATTCTGATCTAAAAGAAACTATTTCTGTTGTCTCCATGAAAACACACTGAACGTTTACATTCAAACATACGTGCTTCAAAATTTAAATTGTTTTAGTAGAGACAAACACATACATACACCAAATCTACAAAACACATAATATCCAATTATAAAAGGCAGTTGGTGTTTTCGACACCCACTTTAAACTTTATATACAATGATAAACACGGACACAATAACATATTATTTTGCAAAATGATTAGTCTTTTTTTTTTTAAAGATATGGTTGGTTATGAAACTGGGCTTTTTCGCCAGTGCAACTGATTAATGGCCGCACTTCACTTGCAGAGCACCACACACACACACACACACACACACACACACACCGGCCAACAAATGAACGTCACCTATAGGATTGGTAGAGGTGGAAAGTGATGAAGGGGCTTGTGTGTGGAAGGGAATTGTGTGTGCATTTAGAAACAATCCTCCATTTGAGGTATTCTGAAGCTTCTTTCCCTCAACACTCAAGATTTGCATGTAGTTATTGTGGTCGCTCGGGTATTGTATGGCAGCTACAAAGCCGCCTCCTCTGTCGGTGGTACTAATTTTCTCTGCTAATCCCAAAGATCGGACGCAGACTTGAATACACACCACATTCAAATCCCTAACATGGAAATGGTATATCATGCAGATTTAAATGGAACTCTGTCTCAACGAATTTACATAAAAACACAGTATATTACAAAAGCAAGCACGTTATACTTCATTCACAGTTAATACTCTCTTTTCCCTGTCCCCCCAACAACCCCCACCAAAAAAAAGCAAAAAAAACCCCAACATGCACATGCAAAACACATTATCACACAAAAAAGGGATGGGAGGTGTTTATAAGCAAACTACTGTACCTTTACATAAAAATACATTAGAAAAAGAAAGAATTTTGTTTTGGGATAAAACAAACAAACACACTTATTTGGCAATTTGATTAGTCTCATATCTATAAATCTGGACTGCCCTAAAAAGAGCTGCTTTTTTTTTGGCAATTTGTCTAGATTGCCTTTATAATCTGGGCTGACGAACACGTTTCGCTGCATGCTTCACCACAATCTGCTGCTTCGGAAAGATAAAGAGAACTGCAAGAAAGCAACAAGCTCTGTCAAAATTTAATAATTAATTTACTTCGCTGGAAAAAAATTGTAAAGATGGAAAAAGAACTCAGTTTTAAGAATCAAATCCAAAAGTAATCCAACAACAATCCACGAATTAAATTACAATATCCTAGTAATTAAATGTTTTAATAAATTAAAGTTCTAGACCTGTTGGAAAATACAAGAAGGAATACGATGACAAATACTGAAGTCTGTTTTGTGCTTATATACAGCACCTTGTAGAAACACAATATTGTTGAAAATCCAAATAAAGTATTGATCAAACAGTCTTTGTCCAAGAATTATTTATATGAGCGCATCAAATATTTCCAGATATACGAAGTTATCCTTTAAAGTCCAAGTGAAGTGGAGAAAAGTAATCATGTATTCAGCAACTAGATACAACAGAATAAAATGACATAACGTAAGGTATAAAAATCTTGAACTCAGAATATTTCACTAAAACAAAGATTATATCGTATTTTCCTACGCAGTTTCTAAACAATCCCAAACTGCGAAATCAACAAAAGGGTGAAAGGACTCACGTTATCGTTTATATCACTCACTCTTAAAGAAACTCGATCCTTTTGCTTTGATAAGAAAACGTTGTTTACCTCTTAATTCACTAGTCCCATCTTGAAGTTGACAACAACCAATCATTTTAAAGTTACATAAAAACTTGTTTACGTAGTCGCACCTAACCCTCAATAAAGATCAGGATCTAGTCAACATTAGTTATTTTACAAAGAATCATTCAGGTCAACTGATTTTCGGAATAAAATATCATATTATATAATTTACTCTACAATAGCACGTCATAAAAATTATTTAAATTGACAAACAATTAATATATAATAAATATATATTAAATAATGTATACGTAACACGTCCTCCATAAAGAAAAAGAAAGGTTTATATCAGAATGCTTTCTTTTACCATAGATTAATTATGCATGGGGTTTATATTTTTGGAACAACAAATTCTACATTAGAGGCTGAAATTTGGAGCTGTAAGAAATGGCGCGCTTTTAAGTATAGCATTAACTATTCAAAAACCTCCTGACACATTTCAATCCAAGTAGACTTGTTTTACATGCTCAATACGTTTGCCAGGGGTTCAGCAATTGTAAAATATTTGGAACAGTACCCCACCATACATAAGAATCGCATCAGCTGCTTTTTACTAACAGGCACGAGAAAGTCAACGATAGCCTCGACTTTAGCATCTGTAGGTTTAATTTTTTCATGCCCCACGATATGTTCTAGAAAGGTAACATCAAATTTATCCAGATCAGAAGTAATATATTCCATAGGCTTTTGGAAATCTGAGAATGTCTGGTCCAGATCTTTCATAATTTCTGAATGACGAACATTTGTCACTCTGATATCAGTAGAATCTGATGATATTCCTTCACTTCAATCGCCACTAAGTCGGTCAGGTACAACTATATTATTTGCATGTTGCTATCTATATCAATATACTCGTACTACTATAGTTTATTTAGATTCCTAAAAAATAATTCATTTTTCTCTTAAGGGCTGTACCATTTTGCCGAATGGACAAAAGAGTCCGAACTCCATTATCATACTTAAACGTTTTCTCCTTTGTATCTCTGTCAAACCACAATTAATTTTTTAATCCTAAATTCAGTATAATAAGCTGGAAAATTCCATACCTAAAACTTGACCTTTCACCCGATTCGGCAGATTTAGGAAGGGCACAATGAGTGAAACATACTTTATCAAAGCTTTTGCTAACGTTTTAAATTTAAATTTTCTCAAAGGAATTGCCAACAGGTATTGGTTACCTGACTTCGCAAGGGAGCAACACAATCTACTATAATTATATTAAATGATTCGTCAAATGCAGGAGTAGTACATTGGAAAGTACATTGGAAAGGATACCCTCTGATTTTTGGTTCTTTGATTGACGATTCGCAAGTCATCAACTATAAAAAGAAGTGACCATCATGCCCTTCAACACAGCCTTAACAACCACCGTGCTCACTCCATCAAGTTCTTCTCTGCAAGAACTACAAAGTAACCCTTGTGATTTTACTGTGCAGAACGTGTACCTGAAACGCAATATCATTTTATTTCTGCCAATTCATTGTGGTGTATTGTATCATCGGTGTTGCTATTGCCAAATTGAGTCTGATACAAGGAGACAAACAATTGTGGACCATGTTACTCAGAAGTAGCATCGGTTATCTTCTACCGGTCCCTCCCTATAATACTCTAACGGTAACAACGGGAGTCTTGCGACCATCTTCAATCACCCTCTAAACAGTCACAAGAACAACAATCTTAGAGTCTGATCTCCAGTGACCCCTTTGGCAGAAGATATCTGGTATTATGAAAAAACAGTTTTATATAACTTTACCCAGTGACATGGATGTGTTTCACCACAATACTGTTACAAGTCAGGGGTCTTTGTTTGACCAATTAGTTGTCAAACCTCGGCGCGATTCCCGCTAGAAGTATGTTTTCCTCAAATTTCCAAAGATTTCATAGAACTTTATTTGCAAATAAGAAAGTCCGACGCGTCCGTTCTATACATACATTTTTCTATGATCAGTGTAATACCATATATTAAACAACCTACCAAATATATATCAACCACACATCTGGTGTTTCTTCGTTAGGTTCCCGTACTGCCAGCAGTTCGTGCGGTAGAAACTGTGCATTTCTTATCTAACACGGAACTATTTAAACAACACCACCTTATGCCAGTCAATTTATATTTTTCAGACATATATTGCTAGTACAATGCATCACATTTGCCACCATGTCTACATAAACAGTATATTCCGAGTCTCTTCTTATTTATTCCTTTGTGCAATTTGCCAGTTTCCTACCGTAAATACTGCAAATGCAGTTACAACACCATTGTGCACCACTTGACTTTAAAAGGGACCTTGTCGTTCCATGGATATTCATTAGGTTTGGCAAAGCCTTTGACAAAACCAAACGAAATGTCAAAATCGAGTACCCTAAAATGGTTCGTAGCCTACTGACGACATTTTCGGATGCAAAAACTTTGTCCATTACATTTTGTCCTGAATTGTTTGACATTTTAGGCGGAGACATCAAGATAGTCAAGAGTTCACTCATATCACCTGACACAAACAACTTGAATAGACGTTTACTTTCGTTCCCTGTAGAAATGAAACATGGATTACATTTGATCTTTGTGTACTCTTGTGTGGTAGATTACACGTGGTGGAACAAATCCGCACCATAACTTTCAAAGTAGATTCTGCCACGACGAATGACTAGGAAAGTGGAAATACGTATTAATTTCACCCCTTCAAATCAGCCAGTATAAATTTAAGCATTCTTTAAGTATTACTATTTTCTCCTTATTTTTTCTTGACCTATTTAAATTAATACTATTGAAATTTATTAATCTTGCGTTCAATGCAGATAGGTGATGATGGTTGACCATCGGGGCACGATGTAGTCAGTCCTGCGCTGTGATTCGCTCATGGGTCCTCATATGGCTGATTAGTCCGATACTAGATACTAGATTTCCTGAAGCAATGTGTACATTGGTAGGTTCTTGACGTTAAGGCCTTCATGCGTTCACTAGCATCGGCGATTTTTGCTCTGCGTACACTGTAGAAGATTTTGCACCCCTTACTGACCGCTGCATGCCAGCAAGGTCTATCTTTGGCGCAGGCGTCAACATTTGTCACAGATATCGAGCAGCATCTGAGCCTCTCAGGCTGTCCTTGATGGAATCTTTGAATATTTTCTTCGGGCGACCAATTTTGTGTGTCCACGTGATAGATCTCTATACAAAATCTGACATGGCATTCTAGACTCCACCATATGGATGGCATGACCTGTCCACCGATACTGGTTAAGCCTGCTCTATCCAGTATTTTTAGAAGCCTCATTCTGTCTCTCTGACTCCCATAATCCACACAGATCTCGTGTGGAACCGCTCAAGTTGCTTGATGTGCTTTTTGTATGCTAGCCAGGTCTCATATCCTATAAGAGGCTTGTTAGCAGAACTGCTTTATTAACCATTATCTTGGTGGACAGCTTGATATTCCTTTTGAGTCAACACGCCAGAGCGATGTCCTAGTGATTGACTTGTGCTTCTAATGCGTGCATTATCTTTTTGTCTAGCGATCCATCGTAAGATATGATGCGTCCAAGGTACTTGAAGTGATAGACAGCCATCAGCTGAGTGTCATTGACCGACACAATTGGGGAGCGCGGTGTGATGCATGGGACAGGTTGGTGAAGTACCTCTGTCTTGTTCAGTTTGATAGCGAGTCCGAATAGTATCGAGGCTTCCGCGAAGCAAGTAACGATGATTTGGAGATCTGCTACTGTCAGTGTTATGTGAGCACAGTCATCCGTTAAAAGTGCTTCAAGAATAGATTTTTCTATTTTGGACCGGGCATTCAGTCGGCAAAGATCGAAGAGAGAGAGAGAGAGAGAGAGAGAGAGAGAGAGAGAGAGAGAGAGAGTCCATTCGTGTGAAAGCGTCTCCCTTTAACATCACAATTATCCAAGTCTATCTTCATTGAATGTCTCAGAGACATCGCCGTTGAAGAGAAAGAGTAATGTCATGCCGTCATGGAAAATTCGGATCATCGTAATGAACATCCTACGGCAACCGAGTCGTTTAAGATGACCCATAGTGCATCTTTGTTGACCGTATTCAATGTTTTATTGAGGTCTATGAGGACACTGCAAAAGTTCAACTCACTTTAAATGTCCTGCTTTTTCACACAGTGAAAATCACGACGATCGTGCTACGGTCTGGTCTGAAGCCACATTGGGCCTTCGGGAGTATGGCTTCCGAGACATTAACGACCAGACGGTTGAGAAGAACGCGCGCAATAATTATACTTCAATGGACAGGAGTGATATGCCTCGATAGTTAGCTGCCGCAGTAAACTCCTTTTCCTTTGTTTTTGCATAAGATGACGATCGTTGCGTCTTTGAACTCCTATGGCATGGAGTCCTCCTCTCAACTGCTGATCAGGATGCTGTGTAGCCATTCAATGTTTCTAACGACGTGAAGCAGGGTGGCGTTCTCCCCACCCCCAGTATTATTCAACCAATTCTTCACATGTGTCCTGAACCATGTTACACCTGATCTCCAGAACGGATTGTATACAAAGTACAGACTGGATATCTCTCTCTCTCTCTCTCTCTCTCTCTCTCTCTCTCTCTCTCTCTCTCTCTCTCTCTCTCTCTCTCTCTCTCTCTCTCTCTCTCTCTCCGATCTTTGCCGACTGAATGCCCAGTCCAAAACAATAGAAAAATCTATTCTTGAAGCACTTTTAAAATGGAAAATTCGGATCATCGTAATGAACATCCTACGGCAATTATCTAATTTCTGATGAAAAACTGATGAATGCAACTAATCTGAAAAATATAATGAATTACATAGATGAGAACAAAACATTTATGATGTTATCACCGAAACAAGTTTTACTGTAAAGCTAAGTTTCTGGTTAAGCGTACATCAGAAACGAACACTAAACGTGAAAATGTTTTTAAAAAGATTTCTCTGTCTACCTCTCCTTCTTCCACCATGGACACTGCCCTGCAGTACTGTTGTGGATAGACTGTTGGCTCTAATGAAATGACCATACCATTTCAGCTTTCACTTTTTGACAGTGGTGAGGAGGTCTTCATAATGGCCTACTTTGTGCCATTTTCTTGAATGGTACTGACTTTTGGTTGCTGGTGAGGTTTTTCACAATTAGGAATGCATTATTGCTGTTAATCTTTATCAGACTGCTCTCTATTTCTGTGCACTTTTGTCCAATCCAATCTTCGTTTGCTTTCTTCAAGTTTATTTCTGATATTCTTGTTTATTTCGCGGTACTCCATTGAGCCTGTTGTATGTCTGGTGTTTTTTTATGTCTCTTCGGGCATCACACAGATTCAGAATCTCTTCTGTAACCCAGGGTTTTCTCATTGGATGATGGAGGCCAAAGATGTTGGCAGCTGTTGTCATAAGTGTGTTGAAAGTGTCTTTCATCACTTTAACATCAAAATCCATCATAAGAAGTGGAGTAAATTTTCCTCCAATTGTGGCTTGGATTGACTTGCAGATGATAGGATCCTTCAGTTGTTCAAGGTTGAATTTGAGCCTGGTTTTCATTGGCTTGTTAATTTTCTTCAGATTCACTCAGAAGTTAGTATTGATGAGATCGTGATCACTCCAAACATCAGCCCCTGTTAACGTTAATGTATTTGCTCTATTGATGCCAGATTGGTAACGGTTTTGAACCAGTATGTAGATGATCTGGTTTTGATGGGTTCCATTTGGTGCGTGTCATATCCATCATCTTGAAGCTTTATGTTGGCCCAGGGTGCTGGCTAGTACCAAGTTGTTGTAGCTTGCAAACTCGAGTAACCGTCTCACTCTTTCATTAGTAAGCTCATTGCAAGAAGGTCCACAATGATCATCCCAGTTTTTTAGAGCATCTTTTCCAACTTTGGCATTCCAGTCTTCTTGGATGATGAGGATGCCTTTTTACTTACCATGTTTATTATATCCTGGAGTTTGTTGTAAAACTAGTCTATTTGATCATCATCACGATATGTAGCTGGAAGATAGACTTGGATAATTGTGATGTTAAAGGGAGACGCTTTCACATGAATGGAAATGATTCTGCTAGATATGGCACGACATTCAAGCAGTGATCCCTTGATGGTTTTGTTTACAAGGAAGCCTACTCCATTTATGAACATGTCCAACTCTCCACTATAGTATAATATATTCCCATCTTCAGTTTGGTGTTCTCCTAGGGCTTCCCATCTTACTTCACAGAGTCCCAGAATGTGCCATGTGAATTGTTCCATCTAATGTATCAACTCTTGGAGTCCTCCAGTTTGCGCCAGAGTTCTAATGTTCTAGGTGGCAATGGCAACACTGTCTCGCGCACTGATGTTCTGCAAAGTACCAGTAGCACACTTGTCACCTCTGTCCTGGTGGACAATGGCAGGCATTATTAGTGTGTCTTGGGCAAAAGTCATCTGGTGGAGCCCATCCCTCTCCAGACCAAGGAGTTGTAAAAAGGGGATGTAGTACATCATCCAACTGTCTTAGGATCTCCACTCAGTATTTCCTTTTAGAGTTTACTCCCTTAGCCTTTGGCTACCTAAAGCCGACCTGCAAGGCACAAATATCCATCCACATAGGCATATATCGATGTACATATATCCATATTGTGGAGATATATCTATCTACATATATCCATGAACATGTTGATATATCTGTGTATATATATCCATCAATGTTTAGATAATTCTATCAATATACATCTTTCCACTTGTCTATTGGATATATTTCTGTCTACATGATCTTCTGGCCAAACATGATCTCAAATGAGGAACTTCGGCACAGAGCGGGTGCAAGCACCATCTCTGAGATCATTTCAACTCGGCAATGGAGATGGCTCGGCCATGTCTGCAGAATGCCCCGTGACTCACTACCAAGGGTGGCACTGAGATGGACCCTACAGGGGAAAAGGAACTGTGGCAGACCCAAAGAGACCTGGCGATGAACATTGGAGAGAGACCTTAAGACCAGAGGCCTCACCCTTCAGACCACCCCAGGAATAGCTGCTAACAGACAGAAATGGTGCTCCCTTGCTGTTGCCTCAAGCACCAGACAGCGCAGAGAGGATTGATTGATTGATTGAAGTGTTGATGTATCTATCTAGATATATCCATCTACGAAGAAATATATCTTTCTACATATATATATATATATATATATATATATATATATATATATATATATATATATATATATATATATATATATATATATATATATATATATACACCCATGTTCATAAACAAATAAACATTTATCCATCTACGTGGATACATATCTACCTATATATCCATCTACGTGGAGAAATGTCTATCTACTTATATCCATCAACGTGGATATATAAATATTTACATATACCAATATACTTGCAGATATATACATCTTCATTCACTCATGTACTTGAGTGTGTGTGTGTGCGATTAGGAATTTTAAAGTAGCTTTAAAAACATTCAGTCATATTGCAATGATGTCTGCAACGAGGCAGTTTATAGTGATGTCTAGCACTGGGGTATCATGCCACAGACATGTAGCATGATGTCCCACCCAGTCACATTATCCTGACACCAGGCCGACCAGTCCTAACACTAACCTCTTATTGCTGAGCACCAAGCGAGGCAGCTGTTAGTACCATTTTTGTAAGTCTTTGGCTGCAGATAAATTATAAAATGATTTTCTTTCATGAATACATATGTGACTTGATTTTTTATCATCTGCACCTGGTATAACAATGCGAACATCAAAATTTACATTTACAGGTTATGAGCAAATTAGGTTGAATTGTTCATATCATATAAGCACCATACCTTTATTACTGTGCACCTTACAAGTATATAAACTAAACAAGGCCCAAAGCAATCTTCACATCTGAAAATCTAGGCTGCTTTCTCTCCATATCAGAGTTCACAATTTAATAAAATAAATAAGAAGTCCTTTTAAACAGTCAAGGTCTCCCCATATAGTTGTCTCTGCTTTGAATGTAAGATAACATAAATAGAATCATGCTATTATTATTTGTGCTGCCTTCAAAGCTAAAGTGCAGCACATATATTTTTGTTGTCTAGCCACAGTTGTGTAAATTGCAAGATGATTTTCATATTTGTTCAGTTTTACATATCAATAATAAGATATCATGTCCAAGCTTTGACAATTTTATTGAGCAGAATGAGATGTAATGAAAACAATCTGGATTAGTAACACTATACTACATGTACAGTATTAAGATAATATTTGATTTAATATGATTACTATACAATATGTGATGACATTCCATCCATGCTAACTTAAATGATGATTAGTTTGCTATTATTTCCAGTGATAATTCCACAAATATATTCCTGAAATATGTAGCATTTCTTTCTATTAGTTGATTGGCTGATAATGAAGCTGATGCTATTTGCAACTGAATATCATGTAAAACCTGCAGTAGGAATGTATCCTCATTAAATTATGCCTTCAGTTGTTTCTAATCAATCTGATCCAGTATTTCAGCACACGGTAGAACAAGATCAAAGAACACTAAAAGATAGGGAGTGGAAATCGAGTCTTTGTTTCAAGTATAGACGCTACATAAAATGCAAACAAAAATGCAACAGAAAATTTATACAAACTTCAATGTTTGCCAATTAAAAAAATTTTTTGTAACCAATGAACATTCATACACTTTAAATTCTTTAAGTTAACACATGTAACAATTAATAAATTTACACCTTGGCATTTACAAAACACATGTAACAATTATTAAATATACATCTTGGCATTTAAATAACACATGTAACAATTATTAAATATACACCTTGGCATTCACTATTGGTTTTACATGATTTTGAAAATAAAGACACATTTAAGACCATGACAATGCATTTTGTTGTTTTTTTATCATCTGTTTACATCTCGTTTTATTTGATAATGACAAAAAGAAAATAAATACCAAATTATTACCATTTCAAAGAAGAACTGATAGCATTATCATTGGGAAAGGTGAAATTAATGCAACATTTTTAAAAACAATTCCACATAGAGGTTCCCTAATGCCACTAGTCGATGCCGTATTGCGTACAATGACAAGGGACCTAACTCTTCTCAAGCCCACCTGCAGCCTCTTAATTAAAGCAGATTTTGGCATGAAAAGACATTGAAGTTCTAAAATGCAGGGAATATAAACCAAATGACCCAATATTAATACAAACATCATTAAATATAACTACATGGGGATACATCTATTTAAATGCTCTTTATAGAAACACTGAAGATGTGTTGTCAACTTAATAAAACATTTGGCATTTTCTGTGGTTAATTTCAAAGATTCTGATGCAACATGCATGGTATTTACTTCCAAAATGACAACCCCATAGTTAATTTACTATACCCCTCCGAAGTAGCTTGAATGTAGCTTCATCACGTCAAAACTTTTTTCTAACGTCACTGGGAAATGCTATTATTTTGACATGAAAGAATGATATTCAAGAGCAAATGCATTGGAAGTATTTGAGTGTTTTTTTCTTCTACCATTTCAAACATTAAATAATGTATTCTGATCATTTCCCAAGTTGCAAACTATACTTTGGTCTTGTTTACATGTAAATCAAGAGAGAAAAGTGAGGAAAATTTCATAAGTTTGAGGCAATAGTGCCAAAATTGTCCAGCATTGGATTAAGAAAATTATGTCCTTGATGACATAACCATGGACAAAAATATATATTTTGTTCGCAAATAATTACTTTTTTTTTCTTTGGTCCTAGTAACCTAATTTGAATCTTTTTTGTTTGTTTGTTTAATTAGGATTTTTAAGGTAGCTTTAACAATTTTTCAGTCATATGGCTAAGATGTCTACAGTGAGGCAGTTTATAGTGATGTCTAGCACTGGGGCATCATGCCGCAGACATGTAGCATTATGTCCCACCCAGTCAGATTATCATGACACCAGGCCAATCAGTCCTAACACTAACCTCTTAATGCTGAGCACCATGCGTGGCAGCTGTTAGTACCATTTTTGTAAGTCTTTGGTATGACTTGACCGGGGATAGAACCCATGACCTCCCGCTTCCGCGGCGGACGCTCTAACCACTAGGCCGCCGGAGCGTTAATTTGAATCTGTACTAATGCTTGTATGCCAAAGAATTGAAATGAGAAGGCATGGGATATTAACTCCTGGTGAGACCATTCCATGGACAAGGAATGTGATTACATACATAATTAATTACAATGAAAATGAAATAAGTTAACTGCATTATATTGTCAAATAACCTCCAAACATGCAGACTTTTATAAATAAGGTGGGGGGAGGGTGCTTCCTAACAATTTCAAGCCACAGCCTGACTATGATTTCACATCCTCTATAAGATCCATCACAATCAGTAACAACTGGTAACTGGTAACCATGATGTCACTAATACTACATCAACCTACATATGCAAATTACGAAACTGTAGAGTGCCACCTTAAGGATCAAGGCATTCCAATACCATTTCAGGACACTATTCTGTGATTTAGTCGCAAACAAGTCAGTAATTGTTGCCACAAGATATATAGAATCGTACATTATGCACACCTTTTACAATTTCGCAAAAGATTTAGCAGACTTTAAAAATGTTTCTCAGTTATATGTAAAAGAAGAGAAATATGTTTAGTTTGGATTAATCTTATGAATGAGAAACAAAGCAAAACCATGTTGCAAGCAATTTCACTCGCATACTCGAGATATATTTATCACGTACCAAGCTATTCTTGTTGCTTACATAACAACTTACGTATATTTGTCGAGCTTTGATGATGGGTTGTTATTGTAAGAAAGTATACGGTTTAAACCCTATACGCACAAGGAAAAATTTGTCTGTATAATAATAATCTTCCTTCTCTCAACATTCACTACGAATCGTCTGGTATCGACGAAAGATTAAGGTGAATGATTTACTTTTAAAAGATTATGGTGAAAGTCAAGGTTACATTGTTGATCATTTCAAGATTATATGTGCTTTGTTTAAAGTACGTACGTATAATTACATACATACATACATACATACATACATACATACATACATACATACATACATACATACATACATACATACATACATACATACATACATAGTGCGAGATTTATTTATATTTCCATTAAGTTTTATTTCTTTTAACATTAAGGGTACACTAACCACAGTTTCTCAATGGTCTAGCTTTCATCGCAGGTGGGCTCATTTCATAGCCTTTAGCATACTTTTGTGAAATATTGTGTGATGACTGTCAAACACACACACACACACACACACACACACACACACACACACACACAAAAACACACATACACACACACACACACCAATGATTTATCGAATTGTTGATACCACTTGCATTCTTGCTGGGAACAGCTTCCTAATTTATGTTTGTACATAATCTGATAATAAATATTGGGCTTCCTTCCTGTCCGCAAACGTATACATATATTCATGTATATCATTTAGTATATCCTACATTAGCAATCATAGTCTAATCTGTGTATCACAGCACACAAGATATCCTTCCTATGTAGAATCTGGAGAGAGGGTTGGACGATACATTAAGAGCAGTGAGGATAGAGGATACGTTTGAATGATGAACTTACAATTTGTCCTAGTGTATAGGACGTTCAATACGACTTAAGAATGACATATTATGTGCATGTAAAACATAATTTTTGGTTAAAAGAGAGATTTCAAACAGAATTACTTACACACACATTTGTTCAATGATTCTGACATTATTTATCTGAAAGATTAAGAAAGGAGTGTCTTTGTGTTAGAGTTTTAGTGATTGAATTACAGGGGATAAATAGATGGAAATATATAATAATATTAACATTATAATTGGAATATGTCAGATTGTCTAGTCATTTAATTATGGTGATCAAAATTGGTTTTCAGACTATACATACAATTAAATACAAGCGACATTGAAAACAGATTTCCTGAGTTGTTAAGAGAAAGCATGACACGAAAAGTTTAGATAAAGGTTTTAAAAACGTATGGAAATGGGAATGGCTAAAGCAAACATTTGACATAAATAGAACTGGTCAGTTTATAAGAAAACTGAACGCTAAAAGACTGGCATTTTGTGACCTCTGCAACAAATATCTGAATAAAAATTACGGTAATCGCGATTGGAAGCGTTTGGAAAAAAAAAAGCTGCGTACGGAAAAATTGAAGCTTAGAAGGGATCTGGAAAAAGTGCAGTTAGTTACTATAAGAAGACAGATGTCTTGCATGAGTGAAAAGATGTAGCCTTCTGTCAGAATATGTGCACTGCATGTCGCCATTAGAAACACTAGCTTGAAAGGCAAAAGGCTTTTATTGAGAAGGAAAAGAAACGATTGCACATTGAGCAAAATACAGTCAGTGGTGACAAAAAGGTACATTTAGAAATCTTTGTCAGAGCCGCAAACAAGCTCGATTGGCATATCAACAGGTTGTGTCCACTGAAGAAAAAGACAAGCGAATATATGGGATTATTTGTATATAGTTGATGTACTTCGGTGTTTATTTTTCAAATTTGTTATCAAAAGAGAAAATTATACTATATTTGCAGCAAACATTGATAAAGTATTGTGAACTATGATCTGAACACTGACATGCAAATGAAATAACTTCAGCATCAATAGTATTGGAGAACAAATTCAGGTGACAATAAATATTGTGAAATAATTGAAGCCAAGTCAAGTTTTGGTAAGTTTAATAGTTTTTCTAATGATTTTTTGGTTTATTTTATGATCATACGTTACACCAGGGGCAGATTATTTTCTGAGTATAAAATATGTTTATGGCCGGGGCCTCTGACCCCGTGGCCCTCTGGATCAGGGGCACTGCCCCTCGAGACCCGTTGTGAGAGGACTCTAACCCCCCCCCCCCTTTAAATGTCTGAATCTTTTTTTAATTTTTATGGAAGACCAAAATGATGTCTGATTTATATATGCTTGATACTATAATGTGTCCAAACTGTAAACATGTTATTTTCGGAATGAATACAGCTTTTTTCTTTATCCACAAACAAATCCAATAAACCAAAAGCTAAAACGTCTGTTACATAAGCGCACATCGTTTACAATATCAAGGTAGCTCCTAATACACGATACCATTTGTAGACACAGGTGTCGTGCCATGTATGAAGCCGTTGAGCACAGAAAAATAACGCACGATTCTGACAATGTAAAGTAAACGGGACCGGAAAAAGGGGGAGGGGGGGGGAAGAGAGAGGCATGTAATAATACAGGATACTAGTAGTTAAACAATTTCCTTTTGTGACGGTGCCTTATTGTCCATCAGCTGTGTAGCAGTTAATCTTCACTGATCAGAAAATATTCATATTTATCAATTTAAATCATTAATGTTATTGGATTGCATATCTTAAGGCAGACAATTATCCCATATTCATATAGACAATTTTAGCGAACAAATTCAACTGTCACTTGATTTTCAGGTAGTTCCCATATTTTGTTTTACAACAGACTAATCAGAAAGCATAATATGTGTGCTAGATTATGAAAATGAAAATATAGAAGGACTTACAAAATACAACAATGGCGAGTCTTGTTCCTGTAAGAAATCTTTGGTTGGTGGGGGAGGTCAATTGGTATTGACTGATTAGATGACTAGTAGCAGACACATATGGATTAGTATATGATTTTACTGACACCATGATGTCCCACCCAGTCACATTATCCTGACACCAGGTTGACCAGTCCTAACACTAACATGTTAATGTTGAGCGCCTAGCGAGGCAGCTGTTAGTACCATTGTTATAAGTCTTTGGTATGACTACGCCAGGTTTTGAATCCATGACCTCCCGCTTCCGAGCATCAACCGTCGTAAAGAGTTCGATACTGATTTCATCGTCGGAGGAAACATGTAGCGCTAGTCCTTCACAAATGCGTTCAGCATCTTGTACTGAAAGAATCATGCCGCTCATTTGCAAGAAATATGTCCTGGTTATTTGATTTGTTTCCTTGGGCTAAATCTTAAGCTATTCGCCGACAACTTAGTTGAGTTGGGTTGTGCCTCCGTTAATTTTTTTTAGCGCATTATCAAGCTAATCGTTACTGATACAGGCGTATGTGCTAACAAATAATGGACTCTGTTACCTATCAGTCTCATTTACTGACCCATAATCTAGAATGGAACAAAAACTTTATCACACAAGCAACAAGTTTCTTCCACAGTCAAAAAGTGTTATCGCAATGAGTCTTAACCATAGCTGTAAGAAAGCCCAATATGGTTTATTTCCCCTAACAAAACCTAAACTGCAATGATTGTTTTATTCGATTACTTTAGCCAAATGATCCACGTCATCAACGCTCGGTGGACTTCAGCCAAGCACGCATATTTGCTGTCATAAATATTCCATTAGGTTTACCCGTCACTTGAAATGTATATCACGCGTATCTTTCCGTCGTTGATATCTCAAGCAGAGCACGTTGACACCAGCCATCTTTAACTGTGAAAACTTGGGTGGGTGAATCTTTGTCAGTTTTGCCGGGGTGGGGGTGGTGGGGTTGGGTGGTGGTGATGGTGTGTGACCAGAGTTCCAAGTTTCATCAGATGATTTCACCTTTTAAGTTCTGGAGGCCGCAGAGATTGCTTGTAACATTTCCCCTCCCCACCCCCGATACAATATAAAAATTGGACCAAAGGTCCAGTGACAACGCTTGTAATAAGATGACCAATTGTAGTTAGAAGTCGCAGTAAATACTTATGGTAGGTTCTGATGCTACTCTTACAATCAAAGGGATAAACTCCATACACACCACTCTTATAGCACAATTGTTTATCGAAAGCTGTGAAACCTAACAAAGATAAGAATAACATTAACTCATATAGACCAATTTCACTTACCAACAATATCTGCAAAATCATTGAAACAAGTATCACTAACAGACTCAAACACCACCTGGAGAGCAATAATTTGATATCTCCAAACCAATGTGGTTTTAGAAATAAAAGATCTACTACGGTTCAATTAATTAAATTGGAGTCCGCCATTAAATTAGCATTTAATAATAAACAGAGGTCTAATAGAAACTTTTTCTAGATCTTGAAAAAGCGTTTGATCTGGTGTGGACCAAAGGATCAATAGCCAAATTAAATCATTATGGCATTACTGGTCGCATGTTTAATTTTATACAAAACGTTTTAACAGACCGCAAAATTATAACTAGGGTTGGGGCTACTTATTCTGAAGAACACTCCCTTGAAAATGGGACTCCCCAAGGCAGTGTCCTCAGCCCCACCCTCTTCAACATCATGATTAATGATCTTGACTCTAATCTCGCCTCACCCTCGATAGGATTATCACAATTTGCAGATGATAGTTTACTATGGAGAGCAGGAAACACCTCCAATCACACTCATATGGCTGAAAGGAAAACAAGTCTAAATAACATTGGTAAATTGGCTGACAAATGTGGATTTAAACTGTCGCACCAAAAAACGGTAGCTGTACTGTTCTCACCTTATAGGAAAAACATATTATACCCCAACCTCCAAATTCAAAATAAACAAATTAAATTCGTTAAAATGGCCAAATTTCTGGGTATGTACTACGATGAACACCTAACGTGGGTATCTCATATTGATGACCTAGTTAAAAGGTGCAATCTTGACTTAAACTTACTTGAAAGCCTTAAAGGAACCTAGTGGGGTGCTAACCAAGAAACAATAATGACTCTATATAGGGCCTTAATTAGATCAAAACTCGACTATGGATGCCAAATTTACAACACGGCCTCCATAACCCAACTTAATAGATTAGATAAAATACAGAGGAAAGCCCTTCTCATAGCAACTGGGGCATTACCATACATATCTACAGCAGAGTTGCAGGTCTTAACAGGAGAACCGCCATTACAGCTTCGAAGGCAGAAACTCATGTTGAGATACGCAACTCGACTGTCCACCCACAATAAAACACACCCCACTCTAGTAGCTATCAACAAATGCAAAATTCCTTTTAGGAAAACTCTTAAAAATAAGTCATCCTTTGGCAAAATAGTACATGAATTAAATTTACAACTCCCAGTAGATATATTTCAAGTGGAAACTAACCAAATATTTGATAAAGAACCTTGGTATAATACATCAATTAAAGTAAACATATCCCTTATAGACAAAGGCAAAAAAGAAAATCAACATTATTTAAAAACAGCTGCAATGGAAATAATCAACAACCAATATAAAAACTATACTCATATATTCACGGATGGTTCCAAAATTAACAACCCCTTTCAAAAAGAGCTGCGGCTTGGGTCATTCCAGCACTCAATATCAAATTGGGCAGCCGCCTACCGGATCACTGCTCCATTTACACAGCTGAATTCTGGGCCATCCTGGAATCTTTAAAATGGATACTAGAAAATAAACCAGATAAGATCTTGATTATTAGTGATTCACTAAGTATCCTAAAATCAATACAATGCAATAATACTAAATCAAGAGAAAACTTTCTTAATCAAATTAACCAAAATAATTAAACTACTCGATACTCAAAACATAACAGTAGAGTTTCTATGGATACCATCTCACATCGACATAAAAGGCAATGAATTAGCTGACCAATTAGCCAAGAGTAAACTCAATGAACCTAATTACATGCCACTAAAGTATAGTCAAACAGAAATTAACAATTTAATCTATACACTGATAAATCAAAAGTGGCAAAAGGGTTGGAATCATAGCAAACAAGGGAGATTTTTCACATAGTATTATCAAAGAAGTCAATAGAAATATCCTGATACCCAGGTGCAGCAGTTATGAACAATCTAAAATAAATAGGATAATTCTTGGAAAAACAAAATTAGCTAATAGTTTTGGAAAATATATTGGACCTTTTCCGCACAACATCAACTGCTTCCACTGTAACGTACCGGTAGATCTGTACCATATATTCAATATCTGTAACAATACGCATAAAGAAAGAGACCTATTTATAACTAAACAAAATAGAACTTGCCGCACCAAATACATATCCAGAAATAATTCAATTATGCAACTAAAACCCACAAAGAACATACTATAATATAATTGAATTTCTTAGAACTACAGGGCTAATAGATGGAATATAAGTATAACACCATATCATCCATAAATGAAATGAATGTTTTACTGGTACCTAAATATGCATATACAATAATATTGTTCTAAGGGGAGGGAAGCGTACGGGGCCAGAAGGGATTCGTTACCCTTAAGGGAGCCCACCTACACTACGCTGGATATAACGTTCCCATGGCAGCTCCAGAGCAGCCAAACCTAATGGAATGGTAAAATAATATGGAACAATAAAAATAACCTAAATTAAAAGAAATACATAAAGGTATAAACATCAAGAGTTATATTAACTACCAGTTATACAATGAATAAGGCAAGCGTCTTACCTCTCTTTTTTCTCTTATGCTTCTAACTTCCTTCTGTATCACCCCATTGACAACATCTCATAACTGAGTTTAATATTACGAAGGTAGTATAGGCCCCTAAAAAACGCGATACCGCTGTGGTTAAAGTATAACCACTAACACGCGCCCCTAACTATGGTCCCAACTAGAGTGTATGAGGTGGTCTCAAAACCAAGACTATCAGGTCCAGCGACACAATGTTGCAACTAAACCTCATCATATATGCATATGTTATGACCCCAAATTAGATCTTATAAAGTAGTCTGAAACTCAAAACTATCAGGAACAACAACACAAGGTTGCAACCAAAAATATGCTAATTTAGAAAATGACCTCAAATTCATACACTATAAAGATAGTTAACCCCAAAACTATCAGGCCTTGCAGTAACTTAATAACATCATGCATTAACTAACAATGCAAATAGTTGTCATATGGGGTTATATATTCTACACAAAACAGCACAAAGAATTCCAAATTGATAGGGAAAATACGGAAGCAAATTGACGAGGGAGCAAGGATGTTTAGAGTGAGAATCCAAAACAAGACACTCAAGATGTATACAGGGAATCATCGAGTGAGTACAGGGTCAAACAAGACACTCAAGGAGTATACAGGGACCAACCACAGGAGCAGAGGGATAATCGGTCACTAACAAGTGATCATGGGATTCTCCCCCCCCCCCTCCCAAAAAAGTCCTTTTAAGGGCTATTGTCTTTCATTGCCTTAATAGGGTCTTCCACTTGGTTACGGAAACCCTCCTTGACAAGCTCTATCCAAAAAGCCTAACTTGATAATTTTCGGACCCACCGCTCAAAATTAACAATCTAATCCTCTCTGACAGTGGCTACCTTTCAAATGACGTTTAGTCATATCAGCAAAAGAAATAGTTAGGGACATATAATATGTACACTTTTGTACTAGAAGATTGGCATAGATAGGAACGTAATTTAATTCTTCAACTCTATCATTTGATGAATTGCATCGGTGGCTTACACAATTTTGGCATAGGGAAATCCACTAGAAAAACTGGATTGAATTTGGAATAAGCGTACGTACTTTTGATTGGTTGATAGGTTGAGTGCGTGATGGGTCTATTCCCACTCACCCAGGTCTAACATTCATATCATTAGCCCCTTTTAAGGGATATGATATGTCGACCAAATTAAATAGCGCACTCTGTGCGCATAAACGCCAGGAATATGTGGCATCATTCCATCTTCCTGGATAAATTAAATCACTGCCATGTAAATAAATGGCAGTGCAAAATAGTGAACATATGACCCTAGTGGCCGGTTTCACTTTAAATCCAACTATTCATTCATTCGAAAGGCTGTATTCTCAAAACGACCTGTTGGGCTATAACGATTACGTAGTATTTATAACTAATGAGCTGTGTTGGGTAGTGCAAAAAGAGAAAAAATAACTAATTGTTGATCTCGATGTGCACAAAGCCTTCACGGCTAAATGACAATATTAAGAAATCAACTGGTGGTGAGTTTCATCTGTCAACGTTGTGACAAATATCTGAATATTTACCAAAGCAACCAGCGATTGGTATCTCGACACGAAGCAACTTTTTCGACCGCATATTAGGAGATCATTATCCGTTTTTTAGTGCAATACAGGAATGGACATAATTTGGTCCGTTGTAGACTGGATATAATTTCCACACAAAAATTCCAAGAGGACTCGACGTTCAGAGTCTATATCGTATCCAAAGGTTTTAGTCCAACTTCATTTCAGACGTGTTACATCTCCACACTACAACATCAAATAATTCAGCTGTTAGATGGATCAGAAAAAATCACAGGGCTCCTCATTCTGATTTCTCTGGCGGGGCTATTTTCATGAGCAGCTGGACGAATACGGTAATGTGATCTGAAACGAAAGAAGCATGAAAATATATAAGAGTATATTAACGTATTTAGTCTCGTTCGCGCGCAAGCACGCACGCACGCACGCACGCGACTTAAAACTTAAAATTACACACTCTTCCTACCGCTTGAAGAGAACACTCTGGTATAAAATTAAAATAGTATCTACCTTAAACAATTATATGTGTGGTCCTTTTTTCATCCCACGCATTGAGGAAAACAAACACCACCATAATACTTGTCAACGTCGAATGACTATTATAGAATATTTATACATTTTCTGACAAACTATTATAAAGTATGCTTCAGATTAGAAGATAATTTGAAGTTATTGTACATTTCGAAAGGCTTATATTGATATAATTCAAATACAGAGGAAGTTTTAACATAGAGAGAACGCTTTGATTACTATCGGTATGGAATCCAGTTTTAGTCGTTCCATCGAACGAGTAAACAATACGAATGATCCTTATCGCATATTTGTGCAAATATGTCTTACAGCTCTAACAAGGTATTTGACATTACACACACAGACACAGATATATATATATATATATATATATATATATATATATATATATATATATATATATATATATATATATATATATATATATATATCAGCATGTCAGTTGTTGGTTGATACTGAACACTTATTTCAAATACCTTATTAATAGTATTGACTATTTTAAGATACATTTACTCAAGATTATATACATAAAAGAGCCATGAATTTGTATAGGACTGTTACGAGCATTCTGCTTTGTCAATTCTTCTGATATCTGAATGCGAGATTTACCAAAAATATGTGTAAATATTTTTCTAGCAGATGTGTCGGTTTTTGGTGAGGATGTTACAAGGAAGCCTTCAATACTAAATCGACTTATTCCACTATAAGCGAGATTTACAAGAAAATGTGTAAATATTCTTGAAGCAGATGTGTTGGTTTTGGTGAGGATGTTACAAGGAAACCTTCAATACTAAATAGACTTATTCCACTATAAGCGAGATTTACAAGAAAATGTGTAAATATTCTTGAAGCAGATGTGTTGGGTTCTGGTCAGGATGATTCAAGGAAACCTGCAATACCCCATATAGACTTATTCCACTGTTATATGGAATTATAAGTAATGTGTCAGTTTGTGTCAGTTAATTCGTGTGAACAGCTTCCGATTTCACTTGAGCTTTTCCATTTACTCAAATCAGGCCTCTGCTATGGGCTAAAATCTCTTAACCCAAAGTAGAAAAGGCACATAATGAGAATCTTTGAAGAGCTTTTGGTCAATATATAGTATATAACTATTCAATGGCTTTACTGTCTGTGGAAGGAGCTAGGCAGGTTTTAAATTAGCCAAAATTTGGCTAAGGATTTCTGTTGCCATACTCAGTGAGGCTGGTACACAACTAATGTCCTTTTAGCCCAATTTGGCTAATTCCTACAAAGCTGTTCTTCACACTCTTAGGTTGAAACCAAATCTTGGCTAAATGAATGCTTAGCCAAAATTTGGCTAAGGATTCCTGTTACCATACTCAGTGAGGTTGGTACACAACTAATGTCCTTTTAGCCCAATTTGGCTAATTCCTACAAAGCTGTTCTTCACACTCTTTGGTTGAAACCAAATCTTGGCTAAATGAATGCTTAGCCAAAATTTGGCTAAGGATTCCTGTTGCTATTCTCAGTGAGGCTGGTACACAACTAATGTCCTTTTAGCCCAATTTGGCTAATTCCTACAAAGCTGTTCTTCACACTCTTTGGTTGAAACCAAATCTTGGCTAAATGAATGCTACACATTTGCCTTTCACATGGATTTAACAAGTGGTTTTTCTATGTACATAATAGTGATGTTGGTGGGAAATAGACTCACCCATAGTATAAATAATAATAATAATAATAATAATAATAATAATAATAATAATGAGGACTTTACAAAGCACCTAATCTTTAGATGCTCTAAGCATTTTACAACATCTATAATGATTTGACTGCAACAAAAAAAACCACATGAAACTATAAAGCAAAAAAAACATGCTGAAAATATTTAAGGTAGGAAACAACATTAAGTCTTTAAGTTTGCTTTTGCAGTTGACATGTTTTTCAGAGTTTAAAGAGACTCTTAAAAGGGATTACAGTGTCTTTGTGTCTAATTTCATTTAGCAATTCATTCCAAGTTGTTGGGCCCTGGTATGCAAATGAATGTTGTACATATGACTTCATTTTCATAGTGGGAATAATGAGTATATGATTGCCAGAAGAAGATCATAAGTATCTTGCTGGTTTGTACACATGGGAGAGGCCAGATAGGTAATGCTGGACTGGAGTCCATCAGTGAAATGTAGCAGTCATTGTATGGTACAGAGCAGTGGGGAGGTTTGCTTTATAGAGATGTGTGTTCTGATCATGTTACTCTAACATGGCACAGTGTTAGTACATAATGTACATTAAGCATAAAACCCACATACAATGACAGTGCTAGGGCCTTACTTGTTAGAGTTGGGTTAGAAATAAATCAGTGAATGAAATGACTGTATTTTTATCACACCTATGATTTTCGTCATTAAAACTGATTTAATCAAACTAGTATTTCAGCAAAAATTGTTAAACCTACAAACTTTATCAAGTATTTAACAGAGAGATGGACCAACAGGAAGATGGATGTGTACAAAATCTAGAGAAAACCAAACTATTAAAACAAATGTTTAAATATATAACAAATTTTATTATTAAAGAACATATGACTGAAATGGTGTACATTGTAACAACTTTTACTTTGAAACAACTTTTACTTTAACATACAAGATCTCTTTTCAATAAGTCTTTTTATGCCTATCAGCAATTTTCTTGAAGCAGGAAGTTCAAATTCCCCTGGTAAAATATTGCTGACTGATATTGTCAGCTGTTTACATGATGTCAGTGACACCTTAAATTGCTTTGTTCTGTATAATCTAATTGTAATCTCAGCAGGCACAACTTCCATGACCTGACCGATTTGAATGATAGTTGCATCTGCAAGGTACAAAACATGTCTCCCAACATCATATCTTCTTCTATCTGCTCGTTTAGCTTGATGTCTGCCTGAGACTTGTTGGGTTATGTATACCTGAAAAATTTGTATCAGTAATTTTTAAATGAATTTTATTTATTTTAAACTAAACTAAGCAAGTCTTTTGAATGATTGTTTAACTGTCATAATAGAAGAAATTAATATAAAAAATAATAAATAATGTTCAAATTTCATTGCAATTCAGTTGGAAAACTAACACTCAGATTCTTCTTTTTAAATATCATAATAGGTATCATAATTCTGTGAGATATAATTGAGAGTTGCACATTCAATTTTCATTTATTCTTGCTAAATCAACTTTCTAACTCATCATAAACCATTAGAAGTTTACTGGCACATTTTATTTGAAACATTAAATCATTGTATCTGTATTGTATCAATATTACATAATTGTTTCAATGTAACAGTCTTCAGAGGAAATATTTTAAAGTATTCACTCAGGTGCTTTTATAACTGGTATTTTCAAGTTTAACATGACATTTCATTTAAAAGGAGAAGTTTAAAAACTATTATTTGCTTCTTATAAAATATCCATAAAACAATGTATGTCTTTCAGAGATAAATGTTTAGGTACTAAACCATGTTTATTTTGGAACGATTGCCCATTACATTTGACTGTAGTGTTTCATGAGAACAGATATTTGTTTGGAAAATGTACTCTTCAGTTTGTCCAGATGACTAAGTAATGATTCAAATCTTTAAAAGAACAATATATATATATATATATATATATATATATATATATATATATATATATATATATATATATATATAATTTGGCCATCTACATATCCATAAAAATAAGTGTTCTACATCTCCCTCCCGTACTCAAGTAAATTCATATTTTTAAAACTGATTTGAATTGTATTAAAAATGGTCTGGTCATAAACACATACTGAAAATCATACATGTTTATTTATATTTGTCCATAATCTGATGAGCATCTATGACAACTAGATTTTGATATAAACTAAGTCTCAAATGTTAAAGGACTGATTTAACATTTAAATATGGCTTAAATTGTGTACAACTCTTTTTATCTGATTTCTGATGCATATAACATTCCTTCAGATTTAAATTTGTCAGATTTATGGTGTTATTGTAATGGTGCTGATGGATATGACAGTTTCAATGAAAACACTAATCTTGTTGTGTACAAGGAAAGTGTCTGAAAATAACAAATATGACTTTATATTCCATACATACCTGCATACAGTCTTGTCATTGACCTTGAAAGTCTGTGTTTTTGTATGTTTATATGTCACTGCACATTTTCGGATGATGCTAATGAGTATTGTCATCTGTTTAGGTCCTTCCGGTAGTATATGCAATTTTTGTCGCCAGACTAAAATGTCCTCCATTGTAAAGTTGTCATTGCAATGACTATTGCACCCACATGCCACAGATTTTTCCTTTTCAATGAAAGTTAAATCTAATGCAGCTCTTCTTCTTTTCACATTGAAATCTGCAACATATGGCATTTAAAATTGTCTTCATATTTTAGTATGCAGATAGATTTTAAAACAAACATTAATGTTATGCATATGATGATGCTAGTAATTTTGTGATGTTTTCATACTAATGCATATATTTAAACTGCTTAATAATTTGTATCTTTCTATTTTTCTTTTAATATAATTAAGATACAGAGCTTTATTAAAATTCAAAGAAGATTTACTGAAAAAGTCAAATAAAATTAGAAGAATTAAGTAATGATACTAAAATGATTTTAATGCAGGAAAATCAGGGCATTAAATAATTAAGCATATAAACATCCATAACTAATTAGCCTCAAAGTTATATTGGTGGAGTAGGTGAATAATGCATAACTGAAATGAAAATAAGTTTCACTATACCATTTCAGTGCTTTATTTCCATGCTTTAAGTGTGTAATCTAAGTGGCAATTACTGTAGTAGTAGTAGTAGTAGTAGTAGTTGCTGTTCTTGCTGTGTAACAAATACAAATTGTAATTTACCTAAATTAGACATACAAGATGACAACCGTTTCTGAACAAATCTTGTTGCTGGGAGACCGATATCTGCAAGATAAAAAATTTAAGTCTCAACCTGTTAGTTCTTGCTGCAGTCTTTAATTCACCTAACATACCTTTTAAAAGTTACGCAACTATCATTCTGAGTTTTCTTTTCCTACTGCTGATGATAACTAAATATTTGAATGCATTTATGCCAATAGCATTTTACTTATAAAAATGCTGATATCAAGAGTATATTCTTTATTATTTTAAAAGAAATACATAGTGATTATTCAAGTAGAAATCTGGACCAGAGAACTGTTGATAGCCAGTAAGTGTTAGGCTCAATAATCAAAATGAATTCCATCAGTGGTCACCAGGCAGGAATCTTCTGATGGAAACTAAAAATGCTATTGAATTTTTAAAAAATATTTTTGCAGTGAACTGAAAGATAAATAATTCCCTTTTGTTATAGCATTTTCCATCAGAATTTGAATCAGATTTATGTTCAAAACTTGCTGTTATATTATAGTATGCAGAGAGAAAATATTACAGCGGGGATAAAACATTTCAGTACTTGCAACATAAAGTTTATGAAGACAAAATAAAATCTACTTGTTTAGGAGTGAATATCTTTAGTCAAAATATGTAAATCTACTGGTCTGAAATCTTTTACATGTAATGCTAAAGCTAAAAATATCTTTAGAAAATTTTACATTTAAATTTGATAAAATGTAATACATCCTGATAGGGTCAACTTCACAACATAAATTTAGAAAACTATGCCAAATCTAATTCATGCTGAGTATGCTCCGATTAGATTTGGGCTATGCTTCCTGAATGGAATAAAAATCCCTGAATAGTTTAATAAAAGTGCCTAATACTAATAGATAATTTAACATAATATATCTATTACTATTGTTTATATTCTGTTTGTTTTGTTAACCTATAGAATATTTACAAATTAGCAATTTAAATCTATACACACCTTTGTTGAACTCATTTCCAAGAAGTTTTCTGTACAAGTCCTTGTCCATTCTCTTCATACTTTGGACATAGTTGAACTTCTCTGGTAGCAAGAAAACTAACCTTATTTATACTGCTGTAACTGATTGAATGCCTTCTTTCAGTTCTGCCTCTATCAAGGCTATTACATGCCCAGCAGGCAGCTGTTAAGCACTCAGCAAGATCAGTGAAAACCTGTCATGATCAAAGGAATTTTACACCAAAAGCATGGCCTGGAGAGAGCCATACACTGACTCAAAAAGAAGGCACTTGGTTTTTATGAATTGTGTTACTTGTCCAGCTATCATAGTAGAGTATGCAAACTCCATGATAATAAAAATTCATTAATGTTAGATGTTTAAATGCTGATGATCATACCTATATTTATAGGCATATCCTTAATGACAACTTCTGTGTAGACTGAAAAGCCAAAAGTTATGGCATTTTCTGTCATTCCAAGTGATTGAAATGTTTTCAATATGGCACCAAAGAATCTGGTGCAAATTTCAGTAACCTTATTTTAAGGCTCTACTTTTTTCATTTGAAAAAAGGAACAGCTTTCTAAATATTTTGTAAAGTTAATTATTGCACCCACTATCAACTAATCCTAGCCAGCCAGACACACAGAGATATATCATATTCCACCTATTTCCGTCAAATTTGTGTATTGTGAGTCTTTCATGATTAATTTAGATAAATGCTACTAAGTTCATGAATATATGTGGGAAATTATCACTGAGAATAACGTTAAACTAATCATCAATTATGTTATCATTAATGGAATATCCTCAGATATTACATAGTAATCACAATAATGTAGATCAAGTATTATCTTAATAGTATAGTTTTACTGTTCCAGAATTTATTTCGTTACAGCCCATTCAAAACTTGGACATGATGTCTTTTTATAAATAAGCAAAACTGAAAAATATGAAAATACTATTAATCATGTAATTTACACAACTGCTGCTAGACAATAAAAATATATGTGCTGCTCTTTAGATTTGGAGGCAACACAGTTAACAATAGCATGATCCTATTTCCATTCATGTTTTCAACCTTAAACAGTTAACCAACCCACCAATAAACATGGTCACATTTTAGAATGAAGTCTTCATAGACCTGATTATAATATTCTATGGTCCATCCTTGTGTCCCATGAACTTGCATCAGATAACTACTACATTATATGCAATCTGAATGTATCAGTTCCTTCACCTTTACTTGCTATTGAAAGACACCTCGATATGATAAATAGAACCAAACTAATGCATGACATCCAGCGAACCTAACAACTTGCTTACCTCCTACAGTAGAAGAACACGATAACTGCCTGTGTTCATTACTTGAAAACATCTCAGCCATCAAGTGCAGATTATCAATTCAAAAGTGTTCTCCATGGTATAGCAGTGTTAGGGACCAGCTTTGCACCATTAAAAAAGACCACTGTGAAGTGGAGAGGCTTTGACTTTCCAACAGACTCACTTTCATAAGCTATTCTATGAAGCTGCCAAGAAGAATGTCACAAACATAGTCCATTTAGCCAAATTATCCCACTACAGTATTTCAGCGACAACCATTAGCAGCACATGGATTAATTTCTGATAGTTGTGATGATGAGTGCACCAAAGTCATGTGAACTTGATCTAATTCCAACATCACTGTTGCTTGAGTGCTTTGATCCAATATTGCCTTTACTAACTGATGTTATTAAAACCTCTCTCTCATCAGAGGAATTCCCATTATTTTTCAAAACTGCCAGTATAAAACCTTCTGCTGAAGAAACTAACATTCAACCTTACTGCTTTAAAGAACTACCAACCAGTTTCTAATCTCCTGTTCATATAAAAAAATCTTAGAAAAAGTTGTTCTGACCCAAAATGTATCTCATCTGAAATCAAACAGTCTTTATAGCAATGTACAATCTGCATGTCAAAAAAACAGTACATAACCTAGGTGTTACTCTGGTCAGTTACTCTCACTGCAGCAACATGTCATGAACATAGGAAAGGCTGCTTATCTTTAGCTGAGATGCATCAGCTCCATTCACAAATATCTTTCAGTTGATGCCACTAAAACACTTGTCTTAATTAGTACTTTCAAGACTCAATTATTGTAACTCAATTATGTCTGTTTCATCTCAATATCTGCTCCAGAAATGTCAAAAAGCTCAAAACACAGCATGCTTGAATCATGCTTAGAGTACAACGATCAGAGCACACCTCCAAATATTTTGAGCTTTTTTATTTTCTAATTTCATAGTGTTTTGCTTTTTGTAGTACAATGTAATATCATTATATATGTTGTAAAGTGCTTAGAGCTTCTAGGCGTAATGCAAAGTCCTCATTATTATTATCATTATTATCATTTGTTTTTGTCATCTTCTATGCAAAGCAGAGTCAATTATATATCTCTCTTGACTGTTTAAAAGGACTTTTAATTATTTTATTAAATTATGAACTTTAACCTGGAAAGCAAGCAACCTATTTTCCCAGATGTGAAAAAGCTTCGGTCCTTGTATTGTTTATATACTTGTAAGGTGCCCTGTTATAAAGTTCTGGTGTTTATATGATATGAACAATTCAACCTAATTTTTTTCACAACCGTATCAATATTGAATTTATAGTGTTCGCATTGCTATAGTTGAGATGAACAGTTGAGAAAAAAATAAAGTCACACGTGTATTTATAAAAGGAATTAATTTATAATTTATCTGCAATCAATATTTATCAACACATTGCATTGAAGACAGTAGTGCAGTGAATACTCAGCCATGGGTGTAAACATAATAACATATTTGTCTAACAGGTGTTGAAGTTAACTACAGATTGTACACACTTTTCAAAGTAATTTCTCAACCAATTGATCTGATTGCTACATGTGCTTCTACTGGTAATTTCATAATGTCTAATTATCATACAGGATACTTTATTTTCTTATCATGTAAATATTAAAATAAGCCTATGATGCATTTGATAAGTAGATTATTAACATATAGTTCATAACATTATCAGACCCACTTTAAAATTACATTTGTTCCATGAATTTACATGTCAAGATTATTAAAATATACATCTACAGTCCTTTCAAATATTGTTCAATCAAGATTCAGTTAGTTTCTTTATTTACTCATTCAGCTACCAAAAAATTAGCCAATGAGAATTGTAGTGAATGTTATGTGCATACAAAATTTGCACCAAGATCTGTACATTTAATCTTTTCCCTTGTGCTCAAATTTGATGAATAATGATTATGGCAGTGTACTGCTTTTTCTGATCATATGGATATATGAAAATCCCTTTTAATATCTTTACTTTGTTGTGACATGCATATAAAGTTATATTTTAAAAATTGTAGAAATTTTCAGCTAAACCAAATCCAAATAATGAAATAATCTAGGATCCATAACTTTGGTAAGAGATTGTTAGCTGCAAGCAAGTGGTCCATAGGGCATCATCAAAGGCTTGTTTGGCTATAAAGCCTTGCCATCATGATTAGATTATTCAAATGTGTAATTAACCATGCTCTCCCAAGTGATTTTGGCTGTGAAATTTGAATTAGAGATGGTGATAATCAGGATGACCCTTGTTACATGTCTAACTGTTAGCACTGGGCTACATGAACTAACAGTAAAATTTTGTTCCAAATTTATTGTGTTCCAAGTACTTTTTGAGTCTCTTCAAAATAGTTATTGAAGAGCCACTGTGGGTTAGATACTTAGGTAATAAATAAATGGTGGATTATTATACTATCATAATAAAAATGATAATACTCAATCTTTACTTATTTAAAAAATAGGTAGATAGATATGTAGGTAGGTGGATAGATTAAATCAAGATAATAGATTTAATGTCTCACATAGAAATACATGCAGAATGCAAATGATTTTCAAAGTTAACTTTTGGGCATTTATGTGCAATTAATGAAATTGTGAGAGTCTGTCTTTAGCAAATTGTCAAAAGTAAAATCCCAAAATGATTCAATATGTGATTCTTTCTTATTGTACATTTTGCCCTCAATATTTTTGACCCATTAACATAGTTTTGCGAAAATTGGTGTAGTGATGCATATTTCATGATATATTCTTATTTTCATCAGTTATATATTTCAAAATTCTAAAGTTTTTTTAATTTATCAAATGGTGTTAAAAAGAAGTTTTCATTTTAATATTTTGGTCCTTTCCAAAACACACCAATAAATATAAGGAACAGTTATCATATGTTTACTTTCATTCATATTTTATTCATTCACACATTCTCATACATTCTGCAGTGAATATCACATCTGTAGCTACATAATTGAATTATATATATATACTGATAAAACACATATATTAATGAATAATTATTAACTTCACAAATTACTTTCATTAATTTTTCAATTAATTAAGTTCAGTTCACTATGTCAGTGTACTGCTTTGCCTGATCATATGGATATATGAAAATCCCTTTTAATATCTTGACTTTGTTGTGACATGCATATAAAGTTATATTTTAAAAATTGTAGAAATTTTCAGCTAAACCAAATCCAAATAATGAAATAATCTAGGATCCATAACTTTGGTAAGAGACTGTTAGCTGCAAGCAAGTGGTCCATAGGGCATTATCAAAGGATTGTTTGGCTATAAAGCCTTGCCATCATGATTAGATTATTCAAATGTGTAATTAACCATGCTCTCCCAAGTGATTTTGGCTGTGAAAATTTGAATTAGAGATGGTGATAATCAGGATGACCCTTGCTACATGTCCAACTGTTAGCACTGGGCTACATGAACTAACAGTACAATTTTGTTCCAAATTTATTGTGTTCCAAGTACCTTCTAGTTATTGAAGAGCCACTGTGGGTTAGATACGTAGGTAATAAATAAATGGTGGATTATTATACTGTCATAACAAACATTATAATACTCATCCTTTACTTATATAAAAGATTGGTAGATAGATATGTAGGTAGGTGGGTAGTTTAAATCAAGATAATAGATTTAATGTCTCACATAGAAATACATGCAGAATGCAAATGATTTTCAAAGTGTGCAATTAATGAAATTGTGAGAGTCTGTCTTTAGCAAATTGTGGGAAGTAAAATCCCAAAATGATTCAATATGTGATTCTTTCTTATTGTTCATTTTGCCCTCAATATGTTTCACCCATTAACATAGTTTTGTGAAAATTGGTGTAGTGATGCATATTTCATGATATATTCTTATTTTCATCAGTTATATATTTCAAAATTCTAAAGTTTTTTTAATTTATTAAACTGTGTTAAAAAGTAAGTTTTCATTTTAATATTTTGGTCCTTTCCAAAACACACCAACAAATATAAGGAACAGTTATCATATGTTTACTTTTGTTCACATTTTTTTCATTCACACATTCTCATACATTTTCAGTGATCTGTTGCTACATAAAAAATGATATATACTGATAAAACACACATATTAATAAATAATTATTAACTTCACAAATTACTTTCATTAATTGTTCAATAAATTTCAAAGTTCAATTCACTATGTCAAAATGTATAAAGATTTGTAAATGTCATGATGCAACAACAACAACAAAAAAAAAAAACGAATTTGAATTTCACATTCAAGCAGGCACTCACCAGTTATTATGTACTTTTGAGAGAGTAATGTATATTAGGTGAAGTTGTTTGCACAGAAGCTACTTTGCTGTAATGTGGCTGACATTTCATTGAAAAGAATATATATTGGTAAGCCAAAAGCAACAAACATTTCTCTAATATCAAGTAAACAACATGAAGTATACTAACAGGCCAGATCATTTTAAGTACATAAGATATTTTAAATAAAAAGAAATTCTACAGAACAAAGTTTTTAAATTTGAAAAGGATAAGTTACCCAATTTTGTGTAAAAACAACAAGGATGACAGTTGAAAAATACTCTTATTTAATGACTGGATATTTGGTTTACTATTTCTTTAATCATTTTTGCATTTCTATTTCAATCAACTTTATTGAATGACCTTTGATTGTTTGTGTTATTTTTTATTTCAGAAATTACCTTCGCTCTTTCTATTTATTTTTATCTCTCTTAATGACAATATATGAACTTTCTTTTTTATATATATCTTAAGCCTTAAAAATAAAATGTTCACTATCAAATAGAATATCTCAGCAAATCCTAGAAGTAATGTAATGATCAATATCAGATATAAGAATTTTATAATAAAGGCAGCGGATGACTCGTTGAGAATTGCCTCTATGAATAATAATAATAATAATAATAATAATAATAATAAAAATAATGCTTTATTTATAGAGGGTGACTCGTTAGTAAAGGACTATTCTCCCTTGAGGCCCTCTTAAGGAGAGTATGAAAATGCACATTATATGAAGATAGCAATAATTAGTGAGGGGCCCCGAGTGGCCGAGTGGTCTAAAGCGCTGTCCGTTACGGATCACTGCCATCTCACCTCTGTCCGTTTGTGTTTGAGTCTTGGATTTGGCTAATGTAGTTATGTGAGTAAGCTTGCCAGTAGCTTCTCGTGGGTCGGTGGTTCTTTCCGGGGGGTTTCCATGTTCTTCCTCCACCATTAATACTGGCCGCCATGTATAGCCTATATTGTGCTTAAAAATGGCTTTAAATCATACAAAACAAACAATAATTAGTGTCACAGTCTACACAGAAGCTGTCATTAAGGAAATACCTGTAAATATAGGTATGATCATCATCTATAATAAATACATGCTTGCTCATGATATCTCTTTTTAAGTACTCTAATATTTTCAGCTGATTTTACATGTAGTGGAAGCTTATTCCATACAACTGTACCAGAATATTGAAAACTCTTTTTGAATTGTTCTGTTCTTGTTTCTGGTACTAGAAGTTATCCATGTGATATTAATCCCAACTGGTATTTTTTTGAAAAAGGCCTGAATAAGTCCTGAAGATATTCTATTGCAGTTCCATGTAGACATTTATATAAAAGAACTGCCTTGTGAAAAATCTATCCTGTCATATTGCTATGGGTTGGAGATGTAATGAATTACCTGAAGAAAATGAGGAATACTCAATATATCTATTGCAAGATACACATTTTACTAAATGACAGGAGACATATTAGATCATCTTGGGGTTACCAATATATAATTTCTTTTGCATTCAGTTTCAAGGGGAGACGCTATTGTATTGAGCAATAACTTTGAGTTGCATATACACAGACGCAAAGTAGATGCAAACAGCAACAATATAGTTTTAGATACTTCAGTTCAAAATTACACATTCAAACTTATGAACATTAATTGTCCTAATTGATGTTTATGATGAATGTATTCAAATTTATTTCTGATGAGAAAATAATATAGATTCAAAAAGATCCACCTGGAGAAAGAATAAACCTATCAAGCGGGCAAGGTTAGATTTCTTCCTAGTGTCAGAAACTCTTATTACAATGGTAATTGTTTAATTTTCAAAGATTGCTATTAAGGGAAAATATGTATTTAAAATAATAGCATAACTGAATTGCTTTGAAACGAGTAACAACCATAGTTACTTTATAAAACTTGTAATGAGTGAATGCTTAATGTGCATATATGTATTGGTACATATATGTATATAAGTGGAAATTCTTACAATAAATTTACTTTTCTTCGGCTCTCTCTCTTTCTCATAGCTTATATTCTGTAATGAGTTCAGAATTAGAATATAATACTATGTACTAATGTTAACACTATTCTCTGTAAAGTTATGAACATTTATAATTAACTGTGAAGAAGTCATGGGTTGGATCCGACCAACTGCTGGCGTTGCATGGAAAATAGTACAAAAACAAAAAAACAATGTCTACTGAATAAAAGTAGACAAGTCATATATATATATATATATATATATATATATATATATATATATATATACATGATAAATTCTAGTACATATAATTATTTCATTGATAATAAAATAGCACAATAAAAGATGGCATACATAGGCATGGTTTTGATTGTGTATTAATTAATAAAATATTCATAAGTTTATCAATATTTGCACTGTTATAATATCTTTATATTAATTACATCAAAGCCCATAGGATAGAGAGATAATAATGTCTTAAAGACAGTAATCTAAAGAGAACAATATGTCTTAAAGTTGTAGATTTTTCATATTCGAACATTATTTCAGCTTTTATATTTTCTATTTTTAGAAACATTAAACACATTTAATTTTTATTTAATCATCTGCAATTTGTTCTCAGTCGCTTATGATAAGATTTGTTAACCCAATCATCAACATAATTATTCAAAGGAATATTATGTTTTTCCCAATTCTTGGATGGGTTACTTATTTTTCTAATTGGTATCATATTGCACAGTTTATGTGTGGAAGCAGAAATGATTTTTGATATCATGTAGTACTGCACAGAGGGGACTTAATCAGTGTCACATAATATCCCATGGTTAAGTAACACTATAAGACATGCCTCCAAATTTGACTACACCCAACATTTTAGAATGAAAAAAAATAGTACTAATATGCTATAAAAATGGGACACTAATGGTGCTTTAAAAATAGGATAACCATATTTGATTTGACAGTTTAGGCACCTTAACAGTATGGTTTTATTGAAAAAGGTCTCAAAATATCCATGATTTTGTATATGTTGGATGACAGGCTGGTGTTCATTATACGTAAGTCTTGCCTGTGTCATAAAGACCAAATCCCCCTCCCCTTATAACAATTTCTTTGGTAACAATTTACCCAGGTGATTTTCTTCCTACAGGAAAATAATCAGCCCTGACACCCTCACTCCCTCCCTTTCTTTCTCTTGCCCTCTCTCTCTCTCTCTCTCTCTCTCTTTACGCCTCTCTTCCCTTCATAAAACTGCCCTTTTTCTTATCTCTCTCTTTATCTTCTTGTATCTTTCTTCCTCTCTCTCTCTCGTCTTTGTCTTTATGTCTTCCTCTTTTTCTTTTCTGTCTTCCTCTTGTGTTCCTCTCACTTCCACTCTGTTTTTATGGCTCTCATCTGTCTTACGCTCTTCTTCCTGTATCAGTCTTTCTCTATTGCTTAATCTTTCTCTCTTCTCAATTGTATGTTTTAAGCTACAAGCGAAGACAGCTTCAAAATTTCCTGAAATAGTATTGTCAGACATGTGCTCCACAATGATTACTAAATCACTTACAAATTACCTCAAAAACAATGTAAATAAGTATTTACAGGACAGGAATAAGGAAACAAATAATGTGTGGGCAGAAGATGCCAAGATTATAAGTGCAACATCATTGATCTCTACTGACATTTATGTGTATAGTATCTGTTGATCGAATTCCAAAGGAGTTACACAGTATTATTTGTTGAGGTACCCATCATATTTTTCCTTGGACACTTTAACTCACTCTAGATTTTTTTTCCTTCAAAACCTTTTAAATGACCATGTGTGTGTGTGTGTGTGTGTGTGTGTGTGTGTGTGTGTGTGTATTTTGGATTTTTATATTTAGTTTAAAGTGATGTACACCACTCATGCATAGCCCTGCAGACATGTAACATCATGTCCCACCCGGTCACATTATTCTGGCACCAGGCCAACCATTCTCAGAACTAACCTCTTAATGGTGAGCACCAAGTGAGGCAGATGCTAGCACCATTTGTATAAATCTTTGATATAACTTAGCTGGGGTTTGACCCACAACCTCCCACATCACAAGTGGATGTTCTAACCACTTAGGTCATCAGAATCATTCTGGGGACCAGGTCCCCATTTCAATGCATTGTAAGTTTGCTAAGAAGAACCAGGAAGATTCTTTAACAGTTGTGTCTTATACTATGCAAGTGACTGTTAAAAATCTATTAGTCCGAAATTGTAACGTCTTTTAACTGTAAAGGTTCATTTGAAGATTTTGTAAAGTAAACATATACCTGCATTATATATCAAATGTAGAAAAGGAAAAGAAACTAATTGCAGTTAGGAGAAATAATCAGCTAATTGATCATGTACCCCCATGCACAATATATTGTATGACCTGTTACATGCATGGTATTTCCATATGTTTAATACTAAATAGATTATGTATACGGAACTAATTCATAATAGTGGGGGGAAAATCAGGTAGATAGATCAGGTAGATAGATCTGTCCCCCCATTTGTTAAAGGATCCATTATGTTGTGGTATCTCACTTGTATGCCTTAAGTGTAATTCCAAAGGTTGCATTTATAAAAATTAAATAATTGGTTGACTGGGGAAAAGAATGTGATAGCTGAATCTACCCCATTTCCAATTGCTAGCAGACTCATTACATATATACATGTTGCATTCAGCTTATTACCAAAGTGTCCATTATTGACAAGAAATTAATTATTTTAGGCAAGGGAGTAGAAGTTAGAACTAGAGGGGGAAACTAATGAGTTGTAAGGGAGGTGGAAATAAATAATTAGGGGGTTGGGGTGGAAGATCTTGATGTTACACTATCTATAAAATTTGCTGGTTAAGAAAAGGAAAGTGGAATAAGCTATACAATTTTTTAGATTGATGGTGCATTATAATTAAAGGATTTTAAAGAAAATGATTTGTACATGGTTATAATTTGTGCAAATTGTGAGATCAGCACTTTGACTATGGGCATTTCAGTATTATATAATTTGTTTATCTTGCACAAAGCAAGACATCATCCAACAAATCATCACTGATAATCCAATCAGCATAGCATCAACAGCTCCAGTTCATGACCATTAATATCAAAGACCAGACTAATAAGCCATGTGATCCAACTCCAAGATCAAAAGTCAGAAGTTCTATACAGACATTGGACTAAGGCATGTCTTTGAGAGGTTAAATATTGTATGCCCACCTAGAAATGCCAGTAGTAGCACACTATGAGCCAGGAAGTAATACAGTTTAAGAATGTCATCAGTTTATGATTTTCATGAAGAAGATTAAACAGAGAAGGGGCATGAAACAGTAGAGGCTGGTGTGACAGGAGAGAGTAAGTACAGTTAATATTGTTTTTAATGAACGCTATATACAACAGAATTTCTTAAAATATATCAATTGAGACACTTCATGATTAAAAGCCTTTACACAGAAAATAGAAATTACTGAACTATATTTCTACCTGAAACAGTTTTAAAATAAAGATTTGTTTCTGTATACTGTGTCATATAAACAAGCAAATTAAAGAAAGAATGATCTTTCATTTTGAAATTTCAATGAAACTTTTATTTTTCAGTAAATAATAATAATTAGTTCAGGATAGATACACAATGCAACAATCAAACAACCAGCCTGCATTTTTTTGCACTGTAATAAGCTGTTTCAGCTCCTTAAATACATTGCTAATTGATTTAAAATCAACAATATGTTAGTAAAATGTTCAGGTTTTTTCCAAGAAACTGAAAAGGTTATGTATTAAATATGTTTTCATTCATTTTTTCTTCTTCTTCTTCTTCTTCTTCTTCTTATAATAATAATAATAATAATAATAATAATAATAATAATAATGATAATTGTACTGTAAAGAGAAAGGAACATTCCTAATGCTTTTATTAATTGACACATAAAATATCTCATTTTTTGTAGGGTCTGATAGCTGTTATATCTACAGTAAGGATCTGATCTCCTTCAGCACATGGTCTTTGACTCTCAGCAGACAAGGAAAGATTTGCATAAATCTTAATGACACAGATATTGGTACTTATGTAAAAGTGAAATGTAAGTATATTTCTATATTTTACCAGACAATATTACCTAAATGTTTTTTTTCTTCTCTAGATTCTAGAAAGGGAGATAGAAAAATATTGTGTAACGTTATTGAATTTTGTGAACCAAAAACAGTTTTTCTATGGATATGTATTGCTGTTAAAACTGCAGATTAACTGGAAATGGGATTAATTTTTACCATGACAGAAAATATTCAAAATGTCTATCCAGACATGCAATAATTACAGAATTATGTTATGTTATTATTTATTGACGGATTGTATGCAGCAGTTCTAATCTCTGCTGAATACTTTTTCAAACCATATTATTAAGTTTTTGACCAAATCTCATATATATAGATGTATCATATATTTTTACACCAATATGCAATTTTGTGAGCCAGAAAAATTCAGAATTCAAATTCATTCATTGCTGAGTAGTGACTGAGAATCCAATCTCTGAAATTAATTACACCACTGTTCACTAGAGAATCAAGCTGCTGTTCACTTGCTAACTGTGACTAGGTACAGTTTCCAAAGAGTCAGGTCACACACACCCTCCAAATATTGTGTGAACATGATCACCTTTGAAGTTTACATTGCTAAGATAATTAATTTTTTTATACACATGTACAAAAATAGAAACACTAATCAAAACTAATTTAATACTAGTACTACAAGATTTAAAAATCCTATAATTGATTATCAGTTGCCAACATTATGTGTTTGTCAAAAACTTGATCTGTCATTCACATCAATCTAATACAGTGTATTCAAATTTCTCATCTCAAATGTGACCATACAACACAATTACTTATGAATTCAGATCTGTACAAGGAACATTTTGACAATCATAAAAATATAAAAGTTATGAATGTCAGGTTAAAGAAGTCTTTGGTTTTAAATTTGACTTAAAATAAATCATGTTCATTTTAGTTGGACTTTGCAGAATTGTCAATATTCTAGTTTTAACAGTCAATCCTCTGATTTATCACATGAAATATATGCATGAAAGAGATTAAGAGAGGGTGATTTAAGAGAAGTTGGTTTCAGATAGTGTATGTATAAGTTTAGAATTGAAGATGCTATTAAATCTTTTCTTACAGATCCAGATATAAATTACAAGTTTGGAACAGTTGAAGAATGTGGACTTAGTAGTGATGAAACATGTATAAAGGTAATTAACAAAAGCATATTAAATTCTCTTTTGCTCATATACATTGCAAACTCTCTTGTTTAAAATGGTCCATACATTAAAACAGTTTGAACTAGACAATTCATGATCAGTACATGTATATTATATTGTATACTTGATGTGAACAAGCTGCACACCTCTTTTCATGGGTTGAGCCATTAGCATGTCTCCAAATTCCATTGAATTATACATTTTTATATTTCATCAATGATATAATTTTTATTTGTAACCTGACAGCAAAAATGCCAGTAATGAAGAATGATTATTTATAACAGATAATGAAATTTAAGTAATAAAAATATAGATCAAATTTTTATATTTTTTTAAAATGTTTTCCTTTATATTGATGTATTAGTTGGAAACAGAATAATGAATAAGAGTTAATGGTGGACTTGCTGGTGGATACATTTATAATCTGGGAAAGCTTTGTCACAAATGTATATGGACACAAACTGACCATTTTACATCAGTTTATTCATAAAGTTTATACAATTAAGATCTGTAATAACAGTTTTCAAGGTGTGCATTTTTGGAAACTAAAATGTGTGGCAAGCAAAACTGAACTGTAATTAATGCAATCTGCAAGTAGTTAATTCAATAACTACTTAGTGTGTGATTATCAGTAGGTCATTGATTCCTGAGAATATATAGAGAACATGTGCAGAAAAATATGACTCATTCAAAATTGTATTGAAAACCAGTACATGTATTAACATGCATTTTCCATGTTGCCATAATTTGATTTTGTGCAGCATTTATAATACCCGTGTTATGTTTATTTTTCTAATTCAGTGGATAATAAAGGATTGTTAATATGGAATACTTTGTGTATATGCTTTTTGTGGATTTCATTGTCAGTATGCAAACAAGCAAACAAAATTATAAATTGGCTACTATGTGCCTTTATCTTTTTATAGTGTATTGGGGGTGCTGGATTTACAGTGGAATTGCTTTGGACAGATCATGTCATGAGTACTATGCTGTTTTACAAACAGTTGGACTGCAACAGTGTCACATATTTCTGTGAAAGTCTAAGCACATTTTTGAAGGTAATATGCTTTTTCATCAGTAAATACAGTGTCTTTACATTTGATTTCTGTAATTATAAAGGAAAGTAGTCACAATGAACTCTAGAGTCTTCCAAACCTGATCTCTATAAGTATCACACCCACTGAAAAGTCTGGAATACAAAATCGGTTCCATCCACCAATAGCTTAACTCATCTGTACATCAATAAGAGTACCATATTTTGTTAATATTTTTAACTTTATAAACAATAATAAATATTTTTGAGGTTGCCATGAAAACAAGTTCCAAATTTTTCAAAATCAATTTGTGGCTTTTATTTCAGTCTGATCTTGTCAACTTATTAAAGTTATTATGCGGTTTGTCACACACACACATGCATTAAAATAGTATTAAAGTTCTAGTACAGAGATGACCTCTGTGTGACAAAATCACGATGAAACTTTCAACACATTTATCCGACATGCTTTGTTACAAGCTAACATTATTATTAGCATTGGAGTTCCAATGAACCAGTGGCCTTGTGGTTAGAGCATCTGCCTTGTATGTGGGAGGTTGCGGTTTTGAACCCTGGCTGAGTTATACCAAAGACTTGTAACAATGATACTAACAGCTGCATTGCTATTGCCCAGCATTAAGACATTAGTGTTAGAATTCATTGGCCTGGTGTCAGGATAATGTAAATGGGTGGGACAGCATGCCACATGTCTTTTGTATGATGGCCCAATAATAGAAATCACTGTAAACTGTCACACACCAGACATTGTAATGATATGACTGAACAATTATTAAAGATATGTAAAGCATTAAAATCACGCAAACATTCTTTGGAATTCCTATTCACTTATTTTTTTTAGTTCCCACCCACCCCTCCAACAACCATCCCTGAAGATTAACTGGTTTGTCCCTAACATATATTAAGTTTTGACTAAGATTATCCATATTTAATGAGTGCACTGTACTTTTGTAAGTAACTTAACATTTTAAAAAAGGAAATTCAGCTCTGTGTGACGTTTGCGCTATATAACCTTTCAGCATCATTGACAAAAATAGTAAAAGTCTCTTTCTCAGACCATTTTACATTGCCTTTCTGCATGAAGCCTTGGTAGCATTTCTATAGAAGGACTTCTAACTCTAGTCTGATGAGATTTATCATGAATATTCATGCACATTTATAGAAGCCTATAATTCATTGATGCATTGACTACAGTAAATGCTTCTCTGAAAAGCTTTATAATGTTTTCCATTGGTAGGAATTTTAGTTTCTTTCAAAATACCAAGAAAGGCATTTTAATTAAGTTATGATTACTTAGCATGTTTTTTATTATCTGCAATGTGATTATGATTTTCATTATCTCCAATGTGATTATGTTTTTCAGAATGAGCAGAATGTTTTCATGCATGCGGCTCAGTCAAAGTTTCTTGGAACATTTGTGGTTGATATACAGACCCTGCGTTGTTCATCAAGCAAAACGGCTGTCAGAAGCATTGATCATAATTATGTCTGCAGGTTGTATATCAATGCAAAAGTTATGGTACAAAATGGAAACTTCAAGGAATTTCCTCCTGCAAATGGAACTGTAGATGTTGGTGATGACTCATTAGAATTGAATTTCAAGTCTGAAGGTATCGTTAATATTGTTGATGGCAACCGTACCTTAGTTACTCAAAAAAGACTCTGCGAAGAGTTCAAAGACATACAGAGCCTGAGCAAAGTTTTACACAATTATTAATATGTGCATTTGAACTTGAAACAAAAAAACCTTATGTCTGTGTTTACTGTTATATTTAAAGCTTCAGTCACTTGTCTTATATGATGTCAGAGTTAAAAATAAATGGATTACCATGATATATACTTGATAATATGCTTTTTATTACTCTATCTGACCTAATTAACATAATCCAATATGTGCTTCCTATCCTTTTTTATGAAATATTCAAATAAAGACATAGTACCAATTACAAGCATTTCATTTATTCATTTACATTCTTATTGCATATACAATTTGATGGTTGAAGAGATTATATATTTTAGCAGAACTTTATTTTTGTGCTGAAAATGTTTATGGTTCACTGAATGTCAAAGCAAATTAAGTTATTCCTTACAAAGATTTATATTTACAGGAAACACATTGGCCAAAGCATACTGAATTTTAAAGTTCCACAAGTAATGTCATGACATCATTTTATGGCAAAACTTGACCAAGCACAGATTGATATAATACATTTCAGAAAGTTCTAAATTTACATTTATAATAAGAATTTCTAAATGCCATGTGATATTATCATTACAAATTTGGGTATTTAAAAGCATTGTGGTACCGTAAAACATGTTTGTTTTCAAAGACCACCCCTTCTTCCAAAAGAAATGGTCTCTCAAAACAGGTCATAATCCTACATAATCAATAAGTCTGTGTATGGAAATTATGGTCTCTCATAACAGTGGTATCAAGACAGGTATTACAGTATTATTATTTTGATTCTCTATTCATTTCCTCGGGATTACAGCTCAGTAAAGGTGTATTTAATAGACTATTCTGATTACACATTTATCAACAGTAGGGTTGGCACACATTAGAATGGAATGGTGGTGGATGGAGGTAAAATAGATAATTTACCTCATGAATTTATATAAAAATACTAACCTTATAAGAATCACTGGGATGGTTTGGTAGTCTCCCATTCATTAAATTTGAATGTTACACTCTACGTTCTATGCTCAATTATATACATTTTCAAATTACATGTAACATTAGTAGCCCAACAGATGACCTTGTATGCTGGATCAGTGCAATGTGCAAGGATTTAAGATATAGGCATGAAACAATATAATGAGAGAGGAAATGTGAGAGGATGGCAGCAGATAGAGAGAAAGAGCAGAAATAATAGTTGGTCAAGTACATATAAGAAGATGGATATTTAGAAGGATTGATAACATATAAGGAAAACAAAGTACATTGCAAGATTGCAATTAACTGAACCATATACATGTAATTATAGACAGTTGTTGAAATCAGTTAGGCAGTTGAGATTGCAAATATTTTGTATTAAGTGTGGCTGATTAGTCCCATGATGGGGAAAGAAACATGTTTAGATAATCACTTGCACAGTACACAAGGATCCATGGGAGAAAAAGAGTGGTCATTGATCAGGTGGTCAACATCTGCAGGCAAACTTGATAGAAACTAGAGCAAGGAAAGGATGGAGTTTTGAAGTAGGTGGCCACTAAACTTGGTTTTGAGTGCTACTGCATTTGCAATTAAAAGGGTGCCATACAGCATGAGTCTACTGTATAAACACTTGTTCTGAAAGAAGAAAAGATTTTTTTATTTTTATATTTTCCAAGCTTTTATTTTAATTTTTCCAAATGCTGGCTGATCATCCATTTGCAAAACATATTTCTCCAAAACTTGGGTTTTTACCTAGAGGTCATAAATGTACATTATGGTATGAGACATTGAGGTGATTAGCCAAATGTTGCTAATTAATTGCTTTTACGCTTTTTGATTCTAACAGCCATACATGCAGCTTGTACTAAATGCTGTTGTTCACACTAGCCAAATTTTGGCTAAGGATACATTTATTCAAAATTTGGTCTTTGCCTAAAAGTCATACAGTACATTATGGAAACAGACAATATTGCAGTTAGCCAAATTTTGGCTAATCAGTTTCCTAGATTCTGCAACCATACATGTGGATTATACTAAAAGACACTAGCCAAATTTTGGCTAAGCATTCATTTAGCCAAGATTTGGTTTCAACCTAAAAGTGTGAACAACAGCTTTGTAGGAATTAGCCAAATTGGGCTAAAAGGACATTAGTTGTGTACCAGCCTCATTGAGTATGGCAACAGGGATCCTTAGCCAAATTTTGGCTAAGCATTCATTTAGCCAAGATTTGGTTTCAACCTAAGAGTGTGAAGAACAGCTTTGTAGGAATTAGCCAAATTGGGCTAAAAGGACATTAGTTGTGTACCAACCTCACTGAGTATGGCAACAGGAATCCTTAGCCAAATTTTGGCTAATTTAAAATCTGCCTAGCTCCTTCCACAGACAGTAAAGCCATTGAATAGTTATATACTATATATTGATCAAAAGCTCTTCAAAGATTCTCATTATGTGCCTTTTCTACTTTGGGTTAAGAGATTTTAGCCCATAGCAGAGGCCTGATTTGAGTAAATGGAAAAGCTCAAGTGAAATCGGAAGCTGTTTGTGTGTGTGTGTGCCTCTCTCTCTCTCTCTCTCTCGCATACACACACCCACACACACCCACACACGAATTAACGAGTCCTTAACGTCAGCGGTTCCCAAACTTTTTCGGACCATAAACTCATCCTCAGGGCCCCCCTCCACCTTACCCCATAAAAGCGCCCCATCACCTCCCCCACCCCTCATTTGCCTATTCGCCCCCTTCCCCTACGTAATCCCTCTCCCCCTCCTCCGTCTTTTTTGAGTACCATTGCCATGCGTAGAGTTTTAGAGTCATTGTCTGTGCAATATGGCAGCAGTAGTCCGTTTTTGCATGCCTTATTCTTTCGTTAAACGATGTCGATTCTATGTGGTAAGAGTGACAGAAAACAAATATCGTTTGTACACAAAATGAACTTTACTTTTACCCTTCACTTGGCAAGACTAAGAAATGGTTGTACATTTTGTTAATTAAGGGAAATAACTCTTAAATGCTTCAAAACTTAAGTGTTAGCAGATTGTGAACTTCCGTTTAGTTTTTCA